>JAULUE010000310.1:0-13922 GCA_036324585.1 Champsocephalus esox
CATCCAAAGAACAGGAGGGTTTAGCTAGCGCCTCACTGCAATCTTTAAAGGTCGTTTTCTCAAAATGAGTTTTTTCTCCTACTCTGAGTTCGAAATGTCAACTTCAGTAGCACTTACATACACCAAACCTTCCAATTATATTCCTATCAATATTATGAAGGCTCTTACAGAAGGGTTTGTTCATATATCATTCATAACCTGAATTATACAACATTGTATACCTACAAACATGGCGAAAATTGATATTTTAGGGCTGTTGACAGTCTTTTCTGATTTATGAAGTGATACAAAAAGATATCCAATTATCCTTTCTGTAAAAGCCTTAGCAACTAATATGACTACAAAATGAAACAAGCATTTTGAACCTGGCTTTATCCAAAGTTCAGATTTCGATTCCTGAAATGTGTTAAAATATGTGCATATTTAATGAAATAATGGATAATTTGCATATTTAAACAAGCTATTTCAGAAAACTTGTAATACAAAAAATAATTGCCTTATTGTAAGTAATTAACTGGAGACATTTCTAGCTGATACCTTTAAGTTAAAAAAATTACCCTATTCACCTGGGGTGTCTCGCCTTAAAACGATAAAAACGCTGCTGAAGGTTAATCCATAGGTTAATCCAATATGTCTGTGTCACTTTGAAATGATTTATGATAATCCATAAGCAATAAACCTACTTTTCCGTTTTCAGATGTCAGAGCGTGAGATAGGTTCGCTCTGGGCAAAACTGCATGTTCGAAGCCCCCACTTTTTTTTGTTCACGTTGGTGTGTATGTGGAAATTCCCCTTTGATTCTATTGGCTCTAACGGTTTAAAAGAGATGTCAATCACCAAAATCGACCAATGGGTTCTATAGAAACGGCAAAAACGCCCATTTCCACCCAAATCACCTCAGAGGGGGAATTTATTTTGCTAGACCTCTCTAAAAAGGTCAAATGTCACTTGTTTTGCAACAATATTGATGCAGGGTACTTAATATATGTTGTAATTTAGATTCCTAAAGCTTTTAGTCTACTAAGCCATCATCCAAGGGTAGTTTTCACTATAAGTAAAAAATTATCTTTGGACGGACACTATAATTTACAGGTTTTTACTATGTTCAATCTGAATTTTCTTTAAAATAAAAAACATCTATTTATTCTGACTTTTCTACATCCAATTCACAGGTTTATCATTACTTTGAGAGAAAAGATTGTTAATGTTGCCCTTTTAGAAGTGTAGTTATGGTCATTTGTTCTGGAAATGTCATTTTCAAGCCTGAGACCTGAAAAACAGGCTAGGGGTCTAACAGGTTCACATAGGACCGTTAAGTGTAAACAAGGTAAATATAGCTAATGATAGCAGTACAATAACCATGAATACAGCAACAAGTCCTCCAACTCATACGACCAAATAGGTTGTTTGTTCAAGCGCTTAATACGACCTATACAGTAATCATGTTTTAAAGTTTTCGACCTCTAGTGCTCCCGTTGATTGCAAACGTTACAGAGGGTCGTTTATTCACAAATAACCCTCTCTGTAAAATCCTAAATTATAGGATAGTTTGGCCATTAAAATGCTTTTTCATTAGATTTCTAGCGAGAAGTGTACATTGTACTTTTAGAATCCACGTCCAGTCGATATGTAGGATCTATTGTTTGATAGATATTACAAAGATGATTTGAGATTTTGCCAGGAGAACGTTTATATGCGGTAGCTTCCATGTAAAGTTAGCGTCAACACTCACGGGTGAAAACAGTATTTCCTGTCTCGAAGTTTTCATAATAAAACCAATGATCAAATGATTTAACAGTGATATCTGCAGTGCTCATCCACACAAGTTCATCCTTGTTAATTATACAACATTAATTGGTTTAAATTGTGTACAATGCTTTTGTGTTTTTCCCATAGGTTTTTTTCTTTCGATTCTGAGAGACACATTTCTTTTTTCAGAAGTTTTGATAGGCTAAAACATCGAACGAAACCCATAATCCTGGATGTTTTAGCCGCAATGCACGTCAGGATATGGTGTTTATGCGAAATGAAATCGGAAAACATTTAAAATATAAATAAAATACTTTATTCCGAGTATTCTTGCTTTTCTCTTTGGAAGTCATCACATAACGGCATTATAATACGGTTTGGCTGCATTACATATCACAGATCTGCCATAGTTCTTTATTTATAGAGCCCTGATTTGAAGACTTCTGGACAAACTGGAAGAAATGCCGCCAAAACTGAATACGTGACGTGGATCATAAATATATAAGCAATTAAACAACGTCTTCCATTTATTTTCACACAATACCCCTCCTTGCAGTATCAACACTAATTCGGCTGACTTTTATATTTGATCCAATTAGTAGATAGGCTGTATTTACACCATAACGGTGCACAGCTGATAGAAAGGGACTTGTAGTTTTTAAAGATATTACTGATTTACTGAACAACCTTTCCAACTCCTCATGCAGTTGACTGTTACAGGTATATACAGGTTCATGGTACAATGCATAAGCTTCAAATCGAGAGACTGAAACTGTATTTTCCTTTACCGTTCTGTTTTAATTTCACAATAAAGTTAATAGTAATATTATGTTTGATATTATTATGTTTTATTAACTAGACCACTGGTTTTTTAACCCACACCGCCTAGTGGTTAAAGCACGTTATTTAATTTAGTTGTTGAATAAGTTATATTTGATGAAAAAATGTAAATATTAAGAGTTGCCTACATACAAAATAGGGGGAAAGAAAATATCAAGAAGATACTGTAGTGATCTCTACAATAAAACAGTTTAGTGCAGGACGTCCAAATATATTCATAGGAGGATGTGCAAAACAGACAAATTAATGAGGCTTTATTTCAACATGAAAGAATACATCAAGTCAAGGTCTTCTTTGAGAAAAGAATACTTAACGTACTTAACGTATGATATATTGCATAGTTTATTTTGGCACTTGACAATCAACTTCCCTGAATTGTACTCAGGTGTAACTAAAGTCTGATTTAAGGGTTGTTTATATTTCACACCATTAATCAGAACCTGCAAAGTAACTAAAATAAATGTAGTGGAGTAAAAATACCAGGTTAACCTCTGAATTGTAGTGGAGTAGAACGAAGTAGTACATGCTGCTGTAACAAAAACATTTCCCAACTTGGGATCAATAAAGTATATCTTATCTTATCTTAAGGTGATTGATGGCTATTGCCATGTTTGCAAAATGTGCCTCTGAACCTATAGGTTACTTACGTAACCCCAGGTTTCAGAGTAACATGAAGTGAGATGTCTCACTATGGGATGCGCCTCATCGCGGAGCAAACAGAAGCATCAATCTCATTACGCCAATCCTGATTGGCCGGTGATTCTTGACGTCAACGTCAGGGGAAATCACTCCCTATAAGTAGCCTGCGCCACGACGCATGCGTCATTCAAAATAAGCACCTCTTCTCGCTTCACCATAGCAAGGAGGGCCGTCTGGTGAGACATCCCACTTCATGTTACTCTGAGATCTGGGGTTACGTAAGTAACCTATAGTTCTCATTCATAACACTCCGTTCGATGTCTCACTATGGGATATTGTAGCTCCCGTATTGCCAGGCGAGCTTATCTCGAAGATCACCGATCAACCAGAATTTAACAGGTGGAGTCCCGACTCAACAAGGTGCCCAGCACTGCTCGGGCCACGCTTGGAGCGGAGACGTCCAGTCTGTAAAAGCGGACAAAAGTGAGTGGCGAAGACCAGCTTGCCGCCGCACAGATATCCTGGATGGAAACACCCTTGAACAAAGCCCAGGATGTAGCCAGGCCCCGAGTCGAGTGAGCCCACAGACCCAAAGGTGCTTGCAGATTATGACTCGTATAGGCCAAAGCAATCGCCTCCACGATCCAGTGGGATAGTCGTTGCTTAGTAACAGGCTTCCCAAAGGGGAAGAATTGACGGGCTGTCCATTACAGCTCTAGCCGGCACTGCGCATGTGGGTGACGGTGGTGCCTTCACAGACCCGTTTATTATCCGCTTTTTGAGAGAGGGCGTAGCTGCTCTCAGAAGGGGATTTATCGTTAACGGACTGTTTATTGTCTTTCTTTTCATTTTTTTGAGCTGCGCCCTTGCCCGGAGCCTGGATGCGTCAGCGGAAAATGGTTTATTCAGACAGAAAGATGTGACATGTGTTTTATGCGGACTTGAGGATGACGTTGAGGCATCTCTCGAGGCGGCGGGAACACATTCACGGAGGGGAGAAGGAGGGGCTGTCACGCCGCTCGCTTCTTCTTCCTCGACTGCTGGCCGAAATTCTGGGTTGGCTGAGCCTGAGCTGCAACCGGAACCGGAGATTTTCTCGGCCAACTTGCCCTCGTCTCCAGCCTGGGCTAGGGACTCGGGATGGGCTGCGACCTCTGCGTCTTCGGTGTTTTAAACCGAGCAGAGTTCGAGGCAGCTTGGGTGTCGTGAGTATCTCCTGCTGCATGCTCCTTAGAGCCAGCTGAGATTACAGCTCCAGCCGGCACTGCCGTGGCGGTGGTGCCTTCACAGACCCGTCAATAATCCGCCTTTTGAGAGATGCCGTTGCTGCTCTTAAAAGGGGAGAAAATTGGTTTTATTGATTTTCTATTCATTTTTTTGAGCTGCGCCCTCGGCCATCGGCCTGGATGCGTCAGCGGAAAATGTTTAATGACAGAGGAATCAACCAACGTGTGACATGTGTTTGTGCGGACTTGAGGATGGCATTTAGGCATCTCTCGAGGCGGCGGGAACACATTCACGGAGGGGAGAAGGAGGGGCTGTTACGCCGCTCGCTTCTTCTTCCTCGATTGCTGGCCGAAATTCTGGGTTGGCTGAGCCTGAGCTGCAGCCTGAACCGGAGATTTTCTCGGCCAACTTGTCTAGTCTGGCCACAGCGCGCTGACACACGGCTTGTAGGTCCATACTGAGACAGGGCGAAGCTGGTGTGCTATCGCCGAGAGAGCAGCAATCGCTCCCGGCTTTGCAGCCTGAGCTGGTGACATGAAGACGTCGTCTTCTTGCTCATCCGAGTCAGACAGGAGGAACTCAGAGGTGTACTCTTCTTCCTCCATGTAGTCTAACTCCAGGACATCTTCCGTGGGTGAAACCATGGTGAGGTCCAGTCGGGAGCCCCAGCTTGGTATAGCGTGGGGCCCCGTTCCCGTGTTTCTTGCCGCCACCGGATCTCGGCCTGATATGGCGGGGGATTCCGGTTCTGCGGGTGCCGCTGTCGGTGAGCCCCAGACCGCAGTGAGGGGCTCCATCTCTGCGGCAGACGCCCCCGTGTCTTGATTGCCGGTCAGCAGATCAGTGGACATGAGGGGGGTCCCGTCCCGACAGGTTAGCTTGTAACCTTCGGTGGAGGCTCTTCACGGTGAGGCGGGCACAATGTCCGCACGAGCCGGGGTTGTCGATGGCCTCCTGGGCGTGTTCCAGCCCGAGGCAGGACGAACAGATCTGGTGTGAGTCTGTGCCTGACACTTTCAACCCGCAACCGCAGCGCCGAGCCTCCGAGTTCCTGACTCCTCTGGTGTGAGGGGGAGAGGCATCCATCTCGTTCGCCGTGAGGCGTGGAGAGGGTCCGCTCATGACAGGTACGTTCGAGAAAAAAGTGTTTACCGATCTGTCTTTAATTCGGGGGAAAAAAGGACAGCGTGGGTCTTTTTCTCTCAAGGATATTACCTGGTATGGTAATATTCCCGTAATCCTTTTCTCCTCCGTGGAAGAGAGAAGAAAAAAAAAGTGTCTTCGCTACCGTGGTGTCGGTAGTGAGGGAAAAAACACAAGTTAGCAACTGGTGTGTTGCTAACTTGAAGTCAAAACCTTACCTTACTCCAGAGGAAGAACGGCGAGCTTGACTATAATACTCTTCTGTGAGAGAATCGGGTAGCCGGCTAACGCCCGTCGACCGAAAATTAGTTGGGTTCAGTCTGTGGACTGTTAAGCTAGCCCGGCTACCGTTCGAGATGTGCTCTGAAGCGAGAAGAGGTGTTTGAATGACGCATGCGTCGTGGCGCAGGCTACTTATAGGGGGTGATTTCCCCTGACGTTGACGTCAAGAATCACCGGCCAATCAGGATTGGCGTAATGAGATTGATGCTTCTGTTTGCTCCGCGATGAGGCGCATCCCATAGTGAGACATCGAACGGAGTGTTATGAATGAGAACTATAAAAGTGCATGTTTCAGGCTTATCAATTCACAACAGGAGGGGTCACAGACAATACGAAAACGCCTTTTAAAACTACAATTCCCAATAGAGACTAGTGTTGTGACGATACCAACATTTTGGTTTCGATACTAATACCAAGTCAAGAATTGCGATTCCGATTATTTTTCGATACTTTTCTTTTATTATTTTCATGATCAATACAATTGTAGTTTATCTGTTAAGTGTTTTCTTACAACATGGTCTCTTCTTTATACTTGAGTTTATGTGATTTCTTTAATAGTTAACTTTATATTTTATTAACATGTAATAGTACAGTAATATAAATAATTATTGACCAAATGTACATTGCAGATGTTAGCCACATTGGTAAGTTAGCTAAAAAGATTGCCATATTAGACAGTTATCATTGCCATTAATTGCCTCGTCAAACTACGAAAACGTTCATTTGTCACAAAATAAATTACACTTGTTTGACTTAGATTTGAGTGTGTGGGCTTGAGCATGATGTAATTATGTTATCTATCACATTCGCTAACCTTAACCTTAACCTTAAGTCTTTAAATGCTTTAAATAGCTCTGGATGCCGGTCGGCGAGATGCTTAGCCAAGTTTGATGTATTGGCTTCCTTGGTTTGCAGGGATCTACAACATGTCTTACAGACAGGCCTCGTGGTGTCCGTAGGCTTGCCCTCACTGTCAGATATATAGCTTAAATACTTCAAAATGTTGCTTCTGGTGTCTTTTTTGTCAACAAGCCGAGGCGCAGCGGCAGTTGCACTACCACTCACAGCCATGCTTCTCGTTTTCTCACATGCTCTGGCAGCTAGCACGTGCACGAGAGAGGGGAGGCACTTAGAGCGTGCTGGAGAGGGGAGGGACTGCAGGCACGGCTGCAGTGCAGGGAGTGGAAGCAGAGCGCTGAACACACACAGCTCTTATTAACACAGCGCTTTCTCACCGGAGTACTTTCCCCCGTCATTCTTAAAGTACTGATACCAATGAAACGGAGGAATCGTAACATTTTTAACGGCAGGGTATCGCGGTACCTTTCAAGTATCGGTACACCGTGCAACACTAATAGAGACGTGCCATAGAACATGTTGCGAAACACACAATAGCCAGCATGTGTAGTTCTGGGGGGGAGGGCTGGGCTGGACCCGTCATAAGTCCAGTTTTGGATAGTCTGCCGTGGTTCCATTCCATTTCAAAGAGCTGTTTGACGCTCGGCGTAACGTTGTCGCACTGCTACTCCAACATCCAATCACAGAGCTTGAGGACTAATCACGGGGTTTGTAAAGCAAGGTGGATGTTGTAGTCCCAAACAATAGCTGGGGATTCTGGGTAGTATAGTGTCTTCGGAAACTCTGTAGTGTCTAAACTCCGAAAAAACTATTTGTTTCTCCGAATCGAAGGTTAAAAACACAAAAGCATTGCACAAAATTTAAACCAATCAATATTGTGTAATTAACAAGGATAAACTGTTGTTTTTTAGTTGATGATTAATGCAGATATCACTGTGCAATCATTTGACAGTGAGGGGAATACTTCCGGTTTTATTATGAAAACTTCGAGACCGGAAATACTGTTTTCACCCTGTGAGGGTTGACGCTAACTTTACATGGAAGCTGCCGCATATACACGTTCTCCTGGCGAGACCTCAAATCATCTTAGTAATATCTATCAAACTATAGATCCTTCACATCCACTGGACGTAGATTATCAAAGTACAATATACACTTCTCGCTAGAAATCTAATAAAAAAGTATTTTAATGGCCAAACTATTCCACAATTTGTGAATAAACAACCCTCCGGAGCGTTTGCAATCAACGAGAGCATGTTGTTTCTTACACGACCACTAGAGGTGCTACACTTTAAAACGTGACTCTGGGTCGTAATATGCTGCTGAACAATCGACCTATATGGTCGTTTTTTGTAGGAGGACAGGCTAGTATGGCTAACGCTAGCATGTATGCTAACACTAGCGTGAATGCTAATGCATTTTCTCATTGTATTTAAACATCTCCAAATGTCATAACAAAAACACAATACATGTTACTAATCCTTACAGTATAAGTGTAATAATTACACTTACACTTACAGCCATTGCTTTCTGGCGGACTTGACCCTTTTACTCTTCAGGTTGCATAGGGAAAATTAGTATCAGTCTACTGCCATGCTACTCAGTTCACTTTCTGCTACTTCCTGTACCCGGTTTCCTGTCTAACCTTCAGTTCATATTTTACAAAAATATAAATGTGCAAATATGAAACATAGCCTACAGGTCAATATCACCTTGTTATTGGTAGCTGAACTGTCAACACCCCAAAACATATTCTTAGTTATTAATACCTAATTTAGTTTTAGAGTTATTTAGACACCATTAACACTTATAGTTTCATGTCTTGTTACATAAGAATAGATCATATTTGTTAAGTGTGATGAGAGAAATACTATTATTGTGGTACTACTGCCTTATTAGGCCCATATTGAGCATATTAAGACCAAAACTCATGTACAACAACTTCCTTACTTGCAATAAATAAGCACTAATTAGAGGGTTATTGAGGAAGAACTCT
The DNA here is from genome assembly GCA_036324585.1 of Champsocephalus esox. Lineage (NCBI taxonomy): Eukaryota > Metazoa > Chordata > Actinopteri > Perciformes > Channichthyidae > Champsocephalus > Champsocephalus esox. Next base: position 8,735 of record JAULUE010000310.1, read on the forward strand.
CAACTAATGGCTTATTACTTGTAGAATATGGTCATGTAGAATAAGGCATTAATAAGTGTTTTATAGTGACAAACAAATAACCAATATAGCCTACTGCTAATATGCATGTTCATTAACAACTAGTTGATGGTTAATTTGTGTACCTTAATATAAAGTGTTACCAAAAATTAACTTTTTTCCTGAAGTACAGCAGAGGATCAGGGCCACATGATTATTTTTTTTGGGAGGATTTGAAAAAAAATCTGAATTCTGACTTTCTCAGAACAAAAAAACATAATTTTTTTTGGGAGCAGCTTCTACTGAAGCCTTCCGAGTAAATCGCCAGAACGCCGCCACTCCCATGTTATTTTTGTTGTTGCCATAAGTTAGTCTCTCTTCATTGGTGCACTGGGCTAATGCTTATGCTAATAATGCTGATGCGAGGAAATAAAATGGCGGCTTCACAAAAACTTTTCAGAGTTTTACGGGGCTTGGTTTGCAATTTGCCCAGCCAATCAGAAATTGGAACTTTTTTCTCCCCAGGATAGTACCACCTCTCTATCAGGCACTAACATTGGGGATCACAGTTCTCTGAACTAAGTACTCTTTTTGATGTGAACTCAAAATTCCAGGAACTATCGGAACTAAAAGGGAAAAGTACGGGTCAAAGTGTGAAAGCCCCTCTTGACTTTAAGATATAAGAGACAGGTGCAGTGTGTAATCAGTCAGCAGGTCAATGACATATGAATGACATTATCAATTTAAATACAGAAAAAGTATATTCAAATATTTGAATTATTATACTGGAAGGAGAAGTTACAAGTGAGTGATGTGTTCAACCGTTTTGTTTTAGGTAATACTAATGCTGCAGCATTCTAAAGAAAATAGATGTTATTTATAGCCGTGTCGGAAGTATAAGCATGAACACCGGTGCAGAAACAGATTGCAACAGGAAACATCTAACTTTAGGCATATTTCTTAGATGTTAAAAGTCAGTTTCCCAAATATGAGATGAATGTCTTCAACTTAAGATCATCATCCAAATTCATACCCAATATTTTTTTTGGCATGCTCTCAAGGTTACAGTAACAGGAAATCTGCTGCATCAAAGCCCTGGCACCCACTCTAATAATCTGTTTTTTCATCATTTATCTTTAAAATAAGTTTGGCCATCCAACATTTTATATCAGCAATGCCTTGGATTAAGTGGTTGTCAGAAACAAATATGTAAACAGTAACTTTTCTGAAATGAAAATGCTGAATGTCGAAGCAAAGTGGAAGCATATACTGTACAAATACAACAGCAGTGGACTAAGAATTATTCCTTGAAGAAACAAGGAATGTGTCACGATCTGTCTGTGTTGTGTTTTGTCTTTTTCTGTCTTTGGTTTCCTGTTTTATTTTGAAAAGTGTTCACCTCCTGTTTTGCCTGTTGGTTTCTGTCTGTTTTCCCTCCCTGATTACCCGATTGTGTTCACCTGGTGCCGCTGTGTTTCCTCCTCCCTCCTCACCTGTCTCTTGTTTGTTTGATTAGTCATGTGTGCATTTAGGTTCTGTGTTTTCTGTTGGTCTTTGTGAGTTCCTTGTTGTAGTTTGACGTTATTCATGGGGAATAGTTCTGTTTGGTCTCATTTTGCCTTGGAATAAAGGTGTTTTGTCTGAGAAATCTGCATTTGGGTCCTGCCTGCTTCGCTCATCCCTGACAGAATGCCTACATTTAGTCATTAAACGACTGTTTTATTTTTGTCTAATTGTGTACTAACCCAAACGTTTTCAAGAGTTTTCAAACAGAGAGAAATACACAATTTAATCAGGGCAAATATGAAATAGAGTTCATCCATCCATCCATCCATCTTCTCCCGCTTATCCGTGGTCGGGTCGCGGGGGTAGCAGTTCCAGCAGAGAGCCCCAAACTTTCTTTTCCCTGGCGACATCAACCAGCTCTGACTGGGGGATCCCAAGGCGCTCCCAGGCCAGCGAAGAGATATAATCCCTCCACCTGGTCCTAGGTCTACCCCTTGGTCTCTTCCCAGCTGGACGTGCCTGGAACACCTCCCTAGGGAGGCGCCCAGGTGGCATCCTAACTAGGTGCCCGAACCACCTCAACTGGCTTCTTTCGACGCGAAGGAGGAGCGGCTCAACTCCGAGTCCCTCCCTGATGACCGAACTTCTCACCTTATCTCTAAGGGAGACACCAGCCACCCGGCGGAGGAAACCCATCTCGGCCGCTTGTATCCGCGATCTCGTTCTTTCGGTCATGACCCATCCTTCATGACCATAGGTGAGGGTAGGAACGAACATGGCCCGGTAGACAGAGAGCTTTGCCTTCCGGCTCAGCTCCCTTTTCGTCACAACGGTGCGGTAAAGCGACTGCAATACCGCTCCCGCTGCTCCGATTCTCCGGCCCATCTCACGCTCCATTGATCCCTCACTCGAGAACAAGACCCCGAGATACTTGAACTCCTTCACTTGGGGTAAGGACTCATTCCCTACTTGGAGTGGACAATCCATCGGTTTCCTGCTGAGAACCATGGCCTCAGATTTGGAGGTGCTGATCCTCATCCCAGCCGCTTCACACTCGGTTGCGAACCGATCCAGTGAGTGCTGAAGGTCGCAGACCGATGAAGCCATCAGAACCACATCATCTGCAAAAAGCAGTGGTGCAATCCTTAGTCCACCGAACTGCAGACCCCCCCCCTCCACGACTACGCCTCGAAATCCGATCCATGTATATTACAAACAGGATTGGTGACAAAGCGCAGCCCTGGCGGAGGCCAACCCTCACCGGAAATGGGTCCGACTTACTGCCGAGGACCCGGACACAGCTCTCGCTTTGGGAGTACAGAGATTGGATGGCCCTGAGTAGAGACCCCCTCACCCCATACTCCCGCAGCACCTCCCACAGTACCTCCCGGGGAACCCGGTCATACGCCTTCTCCAAGTCTACAAAACACATGTAGACCGGATAAGCGTACTCCCAGGCCCCCTCCAGGATCCTTGCGAGAGTAAAAAGCTGATCCGTCGTTCCACGACCAGGACGGAATCCGCATTGTTCCTCCTCAATCTGAGGTTCGACAATCGGCCTGACCCTCCTTTCGAGTACCTTGGAGTAAACTTTCCCGGGGAGGCTGAGTAGTGTGATGCCTCTGTAATTGGCACACACCCTCTGATCCCCCTTTTTGAAAAGGGGGACCACCACCCCGGTCTGCCACTCCTTCGGTACCGTTTCCGACTTCCACGCAACGTTGATGAGACGTGTCAACCATGACAGTCCCTCAACACCCAGAGCCTTCAGCATTTCCGGGCGGATCTCATCCACCCCCGGGGCTTTGCCACTGTGGAGTTGTTTGACGACCCCAGTGACCTCCCCCCGGGAGATTGGCGTTGATCCCCCGTCATACTCCAGCTCTGCCTCTAACATAGAGGGCGGAGTTGTCGGGTTCAGGAGTTCCTCAAAGTGTTCCTTCCAACGCCCCAACACTCCATCAGTTGAGGTCAACAACGTCCCATCCTTACTGTACACAGCTTGGATGGTTCCCTGCTTCCCCCTCCTGAGGTGTCGGACAGTTTTCCAGAACAACTTTGGTGCCGCCCGAAAGTCCTTCTCCATGTCTTCTCCGAACTTCTCCCACACCCGCTGCTTTGCCTCGGCCACGGATGAGGCTGCTGCCCTTCGGGCCCGTCGGTACCTTGCAACTGCCTCGGGAGTCCCCCGGGATAACAAATCCCTGAAGGCCTCCTTCTTCAGTCGGACGGCTTCCCTGACCACCGGTGTCCACCAGGAGGTTCGAGGGTTACCGCCCCTTGAGGCACCTAGGACCTTGAGACCACAGCTCCCCGCCGCGGCTTCGGCAATAGAGGCTTTGAACACCGACCACTCTGGTTCAATGTCCCCAACCTCCACAGGAATGCCCGAAAAGCTCCGCCGGAGGTGTGAGTTGAAGGCCTCCTGAACTTGGGCCTCCTCCAGACGTTCCCAGTTCACCCGAACTACACGTTTGGGCTTACCAGGTCTATCCAGAGGCTTCCCCCGCCACTCGACCCAACTCACCACCAGATGGTGATCAGTTGACAACTCCGCCCCTCTCTTTACCCGAGTGTCCAAAACATACGGCCTCAGGTCCGATGATACGATAACGAAATCGATCATGGACCTTCTGCCTAGGGTGCTCTGGTACCACGTACACTTATGAGCATCCTTATGTTCGAACATGGTGTTTGTTATGGCCAATCCATGACTAGCACAGAAGTCCAGTAACAAAGCACCACTCCGGTTCAGATCAGGGGGGCCGTTCCTCCCAATCACGCCCCTCCAAGTGTCTCCATCATTGCCCACATGTGCGTTGAAGTCTCCCAGCAAGACTAAGGAGTCCCCTTCAGGAGCCCCATACAGGACTCTTTCCAGGGTCTCCAAGAAGGCCGAATACTCTGAACTGCTGTTGGGTGCATAAGCACACACAACAGTCAGAGTTTTCCCCCCCCATAACCCGCAGGCGTAGGGAGGCGACCCTCTCGTCCACTGGGGTAAACTCCAACAACGAAGCACCTAACCGGGGACTTGTGAGTATCCCCACACCCGCCCGGCGCCTCACACCGTGAGCAACTCCGGAGAAGAATAGAGTCCAACCCCTATCCAGAAGTAAGGTTCCAGAGCCGACGCTGTGCGTAGAGGTGAGCCCAACCAGATCCAACTGGTACCGCTCCACCTCCCGCACAAGCTCCGGCTCCTTCCCCCCCAGAGAGGTGACGTTCCACGTCCCCAAAGCCAGCTTCTGCCGCCCGGGTCTGGTCCGTCGAGACCCTCCGCTTTCACTGCCACCCTTCTGGCAGCGCACCCGACCCCATCGATGTTTCCCGTAGGTGGTGGGCCCGCGGGACGGAGAAGCGGAGGTGTTGCCCACGTTGCCTTTTCGGGCTGGGCCCGGCCGGGCTCCGTGGCAAGCCCGGCCACCAGACGCTCGCCGACGAGTCCTCCTTCTGGGCCTGGCTCCAGAAGGGGACCCCGGGCTTCCTCCGGGCCGGGTATCCTCACTTCCTGTGTCGTCTTTCATGAGGTCTTTTGAACCAATCTTAGTCTGGCCCCTTGCCTGAGACCAATTTGCCATGGGAAACCCTACCAGGAACACAAGGTTCCAGACAACACAGCCCCCAGGTTCATCAGGGCACACAAACCTCTCTACCACGGTAAGGTGCTGGTTCTTCAGAGAGG
>JAULUE010000311.1:0-13898 GCA_036324585.1 Champsocephalus esox
TCGTATGACTGTAGTGGAAACTTCTGTGTAGCAATGCTTGAGGAGTCACCGACTCAGGAAGGAGACAAGGTAGAACAGGAGCTTTGATGTCAGAGCACTGATGATTTATTAGGAGGTACGGCCGGAGCATTCACATCACAAGTCACAACAGTCACGGTGAGACTGCACAGGAGAGTTGCCACGTCAATTCTGGAGCGCCTCTCTCTTGTCAGCCCATTTAACTGGTTTCAGAGAGAGTCGTCAACATGTTTTGATAAGATAGCTTAAGACAGTTGGGCACACTGAGTCACTTGCTTCCGCCACTTATGGCCTCGAGGATGTCATACCTTGGAGTCCACAAACAACAAAGAAGGAAGTGTCCCAGTGCATCCACAACAAAGACCATCTGTGACCTAGTATTGACCGGTCACAGAATGGGAACAATAACATTATTGGCTGAAGCAGCCTGTGTCCTTAAAGGACAGGAACAATAGACGTCAAGGTTGGTCCTGTATGTCACATCTAGGAGTCTGAGATGATTATTTCCCTAACAGTTCCTCTCTTTTTTATCATTTATGATAACCTAAAACATTAGTCTAATAATAATTTGGACAATAATTAACTCAATAGGCGTCTCCAGATTCGAGTGTGGTCTCACCTTACATTAATTACATCACAAAGTAGAATACGATTGAAACATTCAATCACAATGATTGATACAGCCAATCATAATAGGAAAAATCATCTCTCATCAGTGTTTGATCATCTTTTGTCAAAAGCATAATAATGAACACACATAATAACACAGATGCATAAATAGCAAAAATACTTGTTTTAAACTAATATATTTTATCATTTACAATTAGTTAATTTCATTTTTCAAACTATAAAATCAAAACCAGCTTGCCGCTTTAAAGATTTACTCCAAGGCAATCACTAGTCAAAAGCATTTTAAAACTTAGGATCGAAAGAGATCCAGCTAAAAATTCACAGTTAGGGTATACAATTCACAATGGTGATTTGATCAATCTGTAATCTGCAAAAGTGCAGTGTCCTCAATTTTAGAATTACTTTTACTTAAATACGCTTTAGTCAAGAGTAAGGCACTTAGTCAAATCAATACATTAATTTCAGTCATGTACATTGTTCAAAATCTGAAAAGGAAAAGTTAGGCAAATATTCAAAGACTTTTGTAAAAACCTGGAAAGGAAGGATTAAACATTCTTAAAACTTGAATTATTACATTTGTGAATGCAACGCACCATCATTACCAAAAACAAAAACAACGCACGTGCCTTGTTTGCTACCGTCGACAGACTAACTAACCCCCCAGTGTCAGTAGCCTCTGAATTTCTATCCACCAGGGCGTGCAATGATTTTGCCTTCTTTTTCACTGACAAAATTCAGAAAATCAGACAAGCAGTCAGTGCCTCTGCATCAGGAACAGCAAATGTGTTGTCTCTGTGTCCACTTAACATCAATTCAGACATCATGACACAATTCCATCAGATTAGGCAAGGCAAGGCAAGGCAAGGCACGTTTATTTATAGAGCACTTTTCGACACAGGGTAATTCAAAGTGCTTTACAAAAAAGAAATGAAAGACATTAAGCATTAAAAAAAGAAAAGCTAGTAAAATAAACATTAAGGAAAAATACATGGATAAAAGTTTATTAAGATTAATGATAAAAACCTGGAGGACATTATACAACTTCTGAAATCCTCCTCCTGCTGCCTTGATATTATTCCAACAGGATTTTTCAAAGATGTTTTGCCTTGCATGGCCTCAGAACTACTTAATTTCAAACCGGAGAGACGTGATGTAAGAATTACATATTTATTGTTTACACGTCATATGAATGAAATGATTGCCATGATAATACAACAGGAAAATGTAATGGTGTTTTGGCGATTAGGCCCCGGTTTGCAGGATAATCATTTAGGAGGGAAAGCACCGCTCCGATGAAATCCCCAAAACCAGTGAAGTATGAAATACTGAGATGAACTGAGTTGCTTACCTTGTGGGGTGACTGGTGATCTGGGAAGGAAAGATAATAGATTAACACGTATATGAGCGACATAGTGCCGGAATCACTGCCGGAGCTTACTGGTCATGCTGAGACTCTGACTGCCGAAATCAGTGCCGGTCTTACCTGAAAACGACCTGCGGGTCGCATGCCTGGCCAGCAGGGCTTGACTACGCCGAGGAGCGAGCGGTTTCGTTTTGTAACGGTGGCCTTCCGCCACGACACCGAAGTGTACGGTGGCCTTCCGCCACGACACCGAAGTGTACGGTGGCCTTCCGCCACGCCTGACTTCGCAGGCTAGATACATATTTCTCTTTCTTTCGTAACTGACACCGAAGTGTACGGTGGCCTTCCGCCACGCCCGACTTCGCAGGCTATATACATATTTCTCTTTCTTTCGTAACTGACACCGAAGTGTACGGTGGCCTTCCGCCACGCCTGACTTCGCAGGCTATATGCATATTTCTCTTTGCTCTTTCTTTCGTAACTGACACCGAAGTGTACGGTGGCTTTCCGCCACGCCTGACTTCGCAGGCTATATGCATATTTCTCTTTGCTCTTTCTTTCGTAACTGACACCGAAGTGTACGGTGGCTTTCCGCCACGCCTGACTTTGCAGGCTATATACATCTTTCCTTTGCTCTTTTCTCTTTCTTCGTAACTGACACCGAAGTGTACGGTGGTCTTCCGCCACGCCTGACTTGCAGGCTATATACATCTTTTCCTTTGCTCTTTTCTCTTTCTTTCGTAACTGACACCGAAGTGTACGGTGGCTTTCCGCCACGCCTGACTTTGCAGGCTATATACATCTTTCCTTTGCTCTTTTCTCTTTCTTCGTAACTGACACCGAAGTGTACGGTGGCCTTCCGCCACGCCTGACTTGCAGGCTATATACATCTTTTCCTTTGCTCTTTCTCTTTCTTTCGTAACTCACAACGAAGTGTACGGTGGCCTTCCGCCACGCCTGACTTCGCAGGCTATATATATATATATCTCTTTTTCTTTACTCTTTCTCCTTTGTTTTGTAACTGACACCGGAGTGTGCGGTGGCCTGAGTCCACACCTGACTTCGCAGGATACATTTTACGCTGATACGTTTGAGCGAGGCCAGGAATGAAATACCTGTGTGCCGGAGATGAAGCCCGTTACATGTAGTTGCAGCGTGAGACGAGACATTATTCCCTGTGGGCGGGGCCCGCGGAATTAGGACAGGAATGCAGTTTGAATATCGGGTACCTTAGTGAGACATGTATACTTGTGAATGTGTTTATGAGCCACCACCAGTTATATGCATAGATACCATAGTTATGGTCTGAGAGATCTTTGGGTACGGCGCTGATGTCTGGGCGCTGATGTCTGGGCGAATGTAGGTTGTGAAGGCGGAGGAGGACCACCGTCCTAGTTGTTGTGGGGATGAGGTAGAGAGACCTTGATTAGCAGCAGAGGTGGCTGCACCTATCCTGATGGAATGTCCCGGGTATGATATAGGTGATAGGCCGGATTTAATGAGAACTTGCTTGAGGTAGAAATTGACGGGGGCCATGACCCTGCGAACCACTCTCCCTGGAAGAAACCCTCAAAATCCACGGATGGGGCGGCATCCGTGAAGAACCTCATTGAGTCAGAGGAACGCACGAGGTCATCGTAAAAGAAAGTAACTCCGTTCCATTGGGCGGACAGGAGGGACCAGAAACGTAGGTCTGAGCGGCAGCCTTCGTCTAAGAAAACGCAGTCATGGAGTTTGTCGACCGCTGATGCTGCGTCCAGGAGGCGGGAGATGAACGAGCGCCCCTGGGGGATGACATGCATGGCGAAGTTGGAGGTGTCCGAGAAGGGAGAGCAACTGTTGTTGCTCGCAGTATGACTTGGTGTTGTCCCGGATGCGCTGCAATTTGTCGGAGGGGAGAGACGCCTTCATGTCTATGGAGTCGAGGATGATGCCTAAGAACTCTAAGCGTGTGTCGGGACTTAACATTTTCTCTTTGGAGAGAGGGACACCTAACTCCTGAAGCAGTGTTTAAGCTTGGCCAGTGAGATCCCTGAGCTGTCCTGTGGCGGGTCTATGGGGAAGAGTCGTCCAGTAGGTGAAGGACGGAGGGGATTCTGATGATGTTCAGCGGGATTCAGCAGGATCCAGCAGAGCGCTTCCGAGAAGGAATTGAAGATGCAGGGGCTGCTTCTGCGAAAAAAAAAGTTTGAACTCCCACTTAATACCGAACGAATTCCACTGAGACGGATGAATGGGGATGATGTTGAAGGCATCGGTAATGTCCGCTTTGGAGAGCCGAGCTCCGTGCCCTGTGAACTTGATCATCTTTATTGCATTATCCACTGAGGCATGGTGAAGGGAGAACTGCTCTGGAGGGATGATGCTGCGGGGAGCGGACAGATCGAAAATCAGCCTTTTATTTACCTGTGGCTTATTCTGATGGGATTTGAACGGAACACTGAGAAGGGGGAGGAGCTAAAAGGGCAGATTATATATCCTTTGAGAAGTTCTTTGTCGATGAGCTGGGAAACTATGTTGGGTTCTTTAGCGGCTGACTGTAAGTTTCTTGCTACGAAAGTCACTGTGGGAGATGGGAGGACCCCTACCCTGAAGCCTTGGGAGAGCCCTGACAGAGATAGTCAACGAACACGGAATCTGGGTGAGTAGATAGCGCAGCTGCTAGCTGAGGGATGATAATGGGAAAGGAGGGGTGATATTCCAATTATTATTATTATTTATTTTCCCTCCACAAGGTTTCTGGCGCAGAGCTACTGTGACGGCCCGTCCACACGGTGGCGGGCGTTAAGCTTCCAACGCTTCTGCCCATTCACTTTGATAGGGTGACATCACTTTTAGCAGGACTGTATTTTGGGAAGCGACGTGGAGCATTGCTGGCGTTGCTCGCTTCAAAAGTTGAGCAATGTTCAATTTTGTTGGCGCCTCGGCAGAAGCGTCAGCCAATGAAATCCCGTTTATGCAAATCTGCCAGTACGAGTGCTAGCCAGTCGAACCGCGTGTATGCTGGGAGACTACGCAGGTCATTACCTCATATTCCGGAAAATGGAGGGAAAATTCATTATAGCGGTAGTGAATCACCCGGTGCTGAATGATCGGTCTCTGTTCATCTACCGGGATACGAACCAGAGGAGCGAGGCATTGAGGGAGGTGGCAGTGGGTGAAACTGGTAGGCTTTCGCCTGTTGGAGTTGTTTTATTTTTTTTTCAGTTTACTTCGTTTTAACATTGCTATTGCTTTATATCTCGGGGGCAAGAGATTCATGTGATTGATTGTTGGTCACGTTGCTCGCAAAAAAAAAGAAAATGTAAAAAATGTACTTTAGGGTGGGCCTGTAAGAATGTAGGGTGGGCCAGATTTTTGGCAGATTACTTTTAGAATATTTCCTCTTCTTCTTCTTCTTCTTCTTCTTCTTCTTCTTCTTCTTCTTCTTCTTCTTCTTCTTCTTCTTCTTCTTCTTCTTCTTCTTCTTCTTCTTCTTCTTCTTCTTCTTCTTCTTCTTCTTCTTCTTCTTCTTCTTCTTCTTCTTCTTCTTCTTCTTCTTCTTCTTCTTCTTCTTCTTCTTCAACGGATGGGTATGTTTTGGTGAACGAGAGACGCGTATTTGACTGTTTTATCAAGAGCACGACACGACATCTTAGTGTCGTTCTGGACAGCTCTCATCTGCACCACACGTAAAACTCACCCATACTGCATTCTTGTACGGTCTAAAACCTTTCCTTGGAATATGTTATGCATTGTAAGGTGTCCTTGGGTGCTTTGAAAGGCGCCCCTAAATAGAATGAATTATCATTATTATTTATCTGGAACGATGCAATAACTTATTTATTTCAGTCACTTGCCCTATACATTCAGCAGGCCATTCACTTGATTTGATCCCGTTATAAATGTCATCATTTCGACAATAAATAAATGCAACATAAACGTTATCTTCCACGTTTTATCTAACCATCTCCGTTTCTACCTTTCAATATATTTGAAAGAGAACTCTCTCTCTCTCTCTCATCTGCGTGCGGGGGCGGGGCCTCACGGACACGCTGCATCTCTCGCTTACAGACACGCTGCGCCGCTGTGCAGTGTGCACACGGTTCTGCTGGTAATGATATTACATTTGTGAGGAAACTTCTCAGCCAATGGTTCCAATAAGTATTCACTTCAGGTTTACGAAAGTAACTGAGTCAGATTACTCGTTTTTCGAATGTAAAGCCCGCTGAATATACATGATTTTGTATTTCTGATTACGTAACGCCGTTACATCTATTCCGTTACGACCCGACCCTGTGTGGGTGAGTGCAAACATTTTTCGTTAACACTAGTACCTGACCTGAGTGCCACGGAAGTCGAAGCTCCTGTGATGAGTCTTCCAGGGCCTGGAGGCGAGCATCGATAGCTATCATGGAGCTAGCCAGGGATTGCAGGGAGCCGGCCACGCTACTCTCCATGAGGGGTGTGTTAGTGATGCTCCCGGACTGGCAGCCTGGGAAGGGGTGGATTTTTGGAGGTGGACGGGATCCTGGCTGGAGGGCTCGACTTCCTGCCCTTTTTTATATTACCTCCGCGGCTGCGGCAGCGTCCTCACCCTGCTCTCTGGGGAGCTGACTGGAGCTGCTGCCCCGGACTGGGGAGCTGTGCTGGAGACCTGATCCGAGATCTCTCGGAGCTGCGAGAGAGTGAGGCCTGGGGCTGTGGGGATGTCTTGCTGCAGGAAGCCGGGCGATGAGGAAGTCTGCCTCTGGTGATAGGCCGCTGTGGGGAGCCGAACCGGGCTCGAATAATTCCATACCAGGTTCGTGATCTGAATTGTCCGAGTTGGACGTCTCGAGCTAGTTTTTCTTTTCTTTTTTCTCACGAGGAGGAGTATAGTACTGCTGCTGTTTGCGGTCATCTGCAAATGACAACTGACAGGGAGGAAGAGCAGGCATTTAAGGAATTTAGCATGTGCAGCCATTGGCTGCTGAAGGGTGACGCCCTCATATTTAATAAGGGGGGAAGGGAGCCATCGAGTGACGTGTAAGTGACTCGTGTTAGGTCTTCCTTATTGAACTTGCGCTAAGCTTCATATAGTAAACAAATCTCTTCACTCAGGTATTTTTCCACAGGCCCTGAAAACTGCAGTCATTAAACCGCTCTTAAAAAAGAATATTCTAGATGCTTCAGTAATGAACAATTACAGGCCCATATCAAACCTGCCATTTCTAGGTAAGATCATTGAAAAAGTTGTTTTTCAACAGTTGAGTAATTTCTTGCATTTAAATGGTTGTTTCGATGTGTTCCAGTCAGGCTTTCGTCCAAACCACAGCACTGAGACTGCTCTTGTAAAGGTATTTAACAACATCCACTTAAATAAATATTATTAGATCTCAGTGCTGCGTTTGACACTGTTGACCACAGCATATTACTGGACCGACTGGAAAACTGGGTGGGACTTTCGGAAACAGTTCTAAATTGGTTTAAATCCTACTTAAAGGACAGAAACAACTTTGTTTCTATCGGTAAATACACATCTGAGTTGACAAATATGACATGTGGGGTTCCTCAAGGCTCCATCTTGGGGCCTCTTCTCTTTAACATCGACATGCTACCACTGGCTCAGATAATGAAGAACAACAAAATAAGTTACCATAGCTATGCAGATGACACACAAATTTACGTAACAATTTCACCAGGAGACTATGCTCCAATTCAAACACTGAGTAAGTGCATTGAACAAATCAATGACTGGATGTGTGAGAACTTTCTCCAATTAAACAAAGATACAACTGAGGTAATGGTTTTTGGAGCCAAGGCAGAACGTTTAAAAGTTAGCGCTGAGCTTCAGTCTGCAATGTTCAAACCAACAGATAAAGCCAGAAATCTAGGTGTAGTCATGGACTCTGACCTGAGTTTCAACAGTCACATTAAAACAGTTACTAAATCAGCCTACTATCACCTAAAGAACATATCTAGGATTAAAAGACAAATGTCACAGCAGGATTTGGAAAAACTTGTCCATGCTATATAATCTATTAGAAAGCTGCAGCTGATTCAGAACGCCGCTGCTCGAGTCCTCACTAACACTAAGAAAGTGGATCACATCACTCCTGTTCTGAAGTCTTTACACTGGCTTCCTGTGTGTCAAAGAATAGATTTCAAAATACTGCTGCTGGTTTATAAAGCACTGAATGGTTTAGGCCCAAAATACATTACTGACCTCCTGCTAAACTATCAACCATCCAGATCTCTCAGGTCTTCAGAGAATGGTCAGCTTTCTGTCCCCAGAGTCAGAACTCAACATGGTAAAGCAGCGTTCAGTTATTATGCTCCAAATATCTGGAACAAACTCCCAGAAACCTGCAGGTCCGCTGCAACTCTGACTACTTTTAAATCCAGGCTGAAGACTTTTCTTTTTGTCGCTGCTTTTATTTGAACTATTCATATCTTAAACTGCACTGTAACTTTTATCCATGTACTTTTTCTTGTAATGTTTAATTGAACTATTTATATTTTAGTCTGCACTGTAACTTTTATCCATGTATTTTTTTCTTAATGTTTATTTGATTAGCTTTTCTTTTTTAATGCTTAATGTCTTTCATTTATTTTTTTGTAAAGCACTTTCAATTGCCTTGCGTTGAAAAGTGCTCTATAAATAAACTTGCCTTGCCTTGCCTTACACGCAGTACTCTTATTTTGGTAAGCCCTCATCTGGAAACCGGAAGTAGCTGAGAGGCTCCGGTCTGACGAGTTAGTAAAAGTTGACTGCACGCTAGAGACCGGAGAATGAAGACATGGCAACTAAAGCTTCCCTTGTAACGTGTTTATATGGATTTATTAAACAGACTGCAAGTCACAAAACAAAACAAAAAAACTGTTAGGGAAATAATTATCTCAGACTCCTAGATGTGACATACAGGACCAACCTTGACGTCTATTGTTCCTGTCCTTTAAGGACACAGGCTGCTTCAGCCAATAATGTTATTGTTCCCATTCTGTGACCGGTCAATACTAGGTCACAGATGGTCTTTGTTGTGGATGCACTGGGACACTTCCTTCTTTGTTGTTTGTGGACTCCAAGGTATGACATCCTCGAGGCCATAAGTGGCGGAAGCAAGTGACTCAGTGTGCCCAACTGTCTAAAGCTATCTTATCAAAACATGTTGACGACTCTCTCTGAAACCAGTTAAATGGGCTGACAAGAGAGAGGCGCTCCAGAATTGACGTGGCAACTCTCCCGTGCAGTCTCACCTTGACTATTGTGACTTGTGATGTGAATGCTCCGGCCGTACCTCCTAATAAATCATCAGTGCTCTGACATCAAAGCTCCTGTTCTACCTTGTCTCCTTCCTGAGTCGGTGACTCCTCAAGCATTGCTACACAGAAGTTTCCACTACAAATTGGCGTCACGAACAGGATTTTTGAACCTGGAGCTCTATTTAAGTTGCCAGATCTGCCTGCCGCTACATCACCAATGCTGCTGCTGCTACTTCCACGTTGCTGCCCCACCACCACCCGAGCCTCCATCCCAGCAGCCACCTGTAGGCTCTGGGAAAAGTTATTTAATCATCACTCAATGTTCTATGTAAATCTGTGGAGTGATGAGGCCCGAGCGCCAAACTCAGATAAGTTGCTTCTAATAAACATATCAAAGAAACATGTGAGTTTTTTGACTAAACAAAAGCTTCAGCAGCAACCTGTAAACATACACTGAACAAAAATATAAATGCAACACTTTTGTTTTTGCTCCCATTTTTCATGAGATGAACTCAAAGATCTAAAACATTTTCTATATACACAAAATAACCATTTCTCTCAAATATTGTTCACAAATCTGAAAAAATCTGTGATAGTGAGCACTTCTCCTTTGCCGAGATAATCCATCCCACCTCACAGGTGTGGCATATCAAGATGCTGATTAGACAGCATGATTATAGCACAGGTGTGCCTTAGGCTGGCCACAATAAAAGGCCACTCTAAAATGTTCAGTTTTATCACACAGCACAATGCCACAGTGGTCGCAAGTTTTGAGGGAGCGTGCAATTGGCATGCTGACAGCAGGAATGTCCACCAGAGCTGTTGCCCGTGAATTGA
Organism: Champsocephalus esox; assembly: GCA_036324585.1. Classification (NCBI taxonomy): domain Eukaryota; kingdom Metazoa; phylum Chordata; class Actinopteri; order Perciformes; family Channichthyidae; genus Champsocephalus; species Champsocephalus esox. The sequence continues at coordinate 10,073 of JAULUE010000311.1, forward strand.
ATGTTCATTTCTCTATTACATTACATTACATTGCATTTAGCTGACGCTTTTATCCAAAGCGACGTACAATAAGTGCGTTCGACCAACAAAATACACACTTGAAGAAAACAGAATCATATGAGTAGGTTTCATAGAGCAAAAACATTTCAAGTGCTACTCAACTGGCTTTAGGTAAGCCAGTCCTTTATTAGTATATAAGTGCTTTGTTAATAGTTCTATCGCTCGAAGTGGAGTCGAAAGAGATGAGTTTTCAGTCTGCGCCGGAAGGTGTGTAAGCTATCTGCTGTCCTGATGTCAATGGGGAGCTCATTCCACCATTTTGGAGCCAGGATAGCAAACCCACGTGTTTTTGCTGATGGGAACTTGGGTCCCCTTCGCAGCGAGGGTGCAGCGAGCCGTTTGGTTGATGCAGAGCGGAGTGCACGTGCTGGGGTGTACGGTTTAACCATGTCCTGGATTTAGGAAGGGCCAGATCCATTCGCAGCATGGTACACAAGTACCATTGTCTTGAAGTGGATTCTAGCAGTTACCGGAAGCCAGTGGAGCGAGCGGAGGAGCGGCGTGGTGTGGGAGAATTTAGGAAGGTTGAAGACCAGACGAGCCGCTGCATTCTGGATGAGCTGCAGAGGTCGGATGGCACATGCAGGTCGACCAGCCAGGAGGGAGTTGCAGTAGTCTAGGCGTGAGCTGACCAGAGCCTGGACCAGAACCTGCGTGGCTTTCTGGGTCAGCTGGGGACGTATCCTCCTGATGTTGTAAAGCATGTATCTGCAGCAGCGGGTTGTAGCAGCGATGTTTGCAGTGAAGGACAGATTGTTATCTAGGATCACACCCAGATTCCTTGCAGTCTGAGTCGGGGAAACAACAGAGGTGCCGATGTTGATTGTTAGGTCAAGAGTGGGACAATCTTTTCCCGGAAGGAAAAGCAGTTCAGTCTTGTCAAGGTTGAGCTTGAGGTGATGATCAGACATCCACTGAGAGATGTCAGCTAGACAAGCAGAGATGCGTGCGACGACCTGGGTCTCTGAGCGGGGAAAGGACAGAATTAATTGGGTGTCGTCAGCGTAGCATTGGTATGAAAAATCATGCGGGCTAATGACAGATCCGAGCGAGTTTGTGTACAAGGAGAAGAGGAGGGGACCGAGAACAGAGCCCTGAGGGACCCCTGTAATTAATTGACAAGGGTCGGACTCCGACCCTCTCCAAGTAACCCTGTAGGTGCGGTCTTTGAGGTATGAGGTGATGAGGGAAAGTGCAGAGCCTGAAACTCCAAGTTCTTGGAGAGTGCGAAGGAGGATCTGATGATTCACCGTGTCGAATGCAGCAGACAGGTCCAAAAGGATGATGACAGAGGATAGGGAGGCTGCTTTAGCAGTGTGCAGTTCCTCAGTGACAGCAAGGAGGGCAGTTTCTGTGGAGTGACCTGTCTTGAAACCAGACTGGTGCGGATCCAGAAGGTTGTTCTGATGGAGATAACAGGAGAGTTGTTTAAAGACAGCGCGTTCAAGTGTTTTCGACAGGAACGGGAGGAGAGAGACAGGCCTGTAGTTTATAACATCAGACGGGTTGAGAGTGGGTTTCTTTAGGATAGGGTTTACTCTTGCCTCCTTGAGACTGTTTGGAAAGTGACCAGAAGTTAGAGAAGTGTTGATGAAATGGGTGAGAAATGGTAGAATATCAGGAGCGATAGTCTGAAGGAGGTTTGAAGGGATAGGGTCCAGAGGACAGGTGGTAGGGCGGGCAGAGGTAATGAGGGTAAGAAAGAGAGAGAGGGGAAAGGAGGTCAGTGTGTGGGTGAAAGGAGGGTCTGGTGACCCAGCGGTGAGTAAAAGTGAGTCAGAAAAAGAAGAGCGAATATCATCAACCTTTTTTTCAAAGTGGTTAACAAAGTCGCTTGACAGAAGGGAGGAGGGGGAAGGGGCTTTGGAGGGGTCCAGGAGGGAGGAGAAGATGGAAAATAGTTTTTTGGGATTAGAATAGGAAGATTGGATCTTATCTTGAAAGAAAGTGCTTTTAGCCTGAGAGATCGAAGCCGAGAAAGAGGAGAGGAGAGCCTGATAGGTTAGGAGGTCATCATGGTGTTTGGATTTCCACCGTTTCTGCTCTGCTGCCCTAAGGACGGTTCTATTAGCACGCAGTGCGTCATTTAGCCAGGGAGTAGGAGGGGACTGACGAGCCTGCCGAGATGTGAGAGGACAGAGACAGTCCAGAGAGCATGAGAGAGTAGAGAGGAGAGTTTCTGCAGCAGAGTTTGGAGGTAGGAGTTGGAACGAGTCAGAGAAAGGGAGGGCTGAGAGCACCGATGAGGCAAAGGTAGAGGGGGAGAGGGAACGAAGGTTACGGCGCACAGGTGCAGGATGAGAAGAGATTAGTTTGTTATGTTTGGAAAGGGGTAGAGAGAATGAAATGAAGAAGTGATCGGATGTGTGGAGCGGGTTTACAGAGAGGTTAGAAGTAGCGCAGTTCCTTGAGAATATGAGATCAAGGACATTGCCAGCTTTATGAGTTGGTGGGGATGGAGACAGTGAGAAAGCAAAGGCGGTTAACAGAGATGTTAGTTCGTCTATCTTTCCCATCTGGAGGTTGAAGTCTCCGAGAAGTACAGCGGGAGGGCCAGTTTCAGGGATGTGTGAGAGGAGATTATCTAATTCCTCCAAGAAGTCCCCCAAGGCGCCTGGTGGACGGTAGAGAACAACAATGGTTAATTGTATAGGATGGGTTACTGTGACGGCATGGAATTCAAAGGTGGAAGGAGTGAAGTTAGGTAGCTTGAAGAGGGAAAAGTTCCATTTGGGAGAGAGCAGGAGACCAGTGCCACCTCCTCTGCCAGTGAGTCTGGGTGTATGGGAGAATTAATATGCTGTGGAGAGAGCTGCTGGGGTGGATGTGTTGGATGGAGTAATCCAGGTCTCAGTGAGAGCAAGGAAATCCAGGGTCTGCAGGGAAGCGTAGCCAGAGATGAAGTCGGCCTTAGGAACAGCTGACTGGCAGTTCCATAGGCCGCCTGAAACTAGATGTTGGATCTCAGTGTAGCATGTGGGATAGACGAGAGCAGGCAGGTTATATCGATTACGAGATACACTGGGCCAGTGATAATTGCGAGAAGACACATAAACAGGAATGGAGAAAATACACATGATTATAGCATGAGAGGCTAAACAATTAAATAAAACACCAGCGATACTTAGCTCAATCAAAGTAAGCCGTCTCCAAAGGTGTTTCAGAGAATTTGGCAGTACATCCAACCGGCCTCACAACCACAGACCACGTGTAACCACACCAGCCCAGGACCTCCACATCCAGCATGTTCACCTCCAAGTTCGTCTGAGACCAGCCACTCTGACAGCTGCTGCAACAATCGGTTTGCGTAACCAAAGAATTTCTGCACAAACTGTCAGAAACCGTCTCAGGGAAGCTCACCTGCATGCTCGTCGTCCTCATCGGGGTCTCGACCTGACTCCGGTTTGTCGTCGTAACCGACTTGAGTGGGCAAATGCTCACATTCGATGGCGTCTGGCACATTGGAGAGGTGTTCTCTTCACGGATGAATCCCGGTTTTCACTGCTCAGGGCAGATGGCAGACAGCGTGTGTGGCGTCGTGTGGGTGAGCGGTTTTCTGATGTCAATGTTGTGAATCGAGTGGCCCATGGTGGTGGTGGGGTTATGGTATGGGCAGGCGTATGTTATGGACGACGAACACAGGTGCATTTTATTGATGGCATTGTGAATGCACAGAGATACCGTGACGAGATCCTGAGGCCCATTGTTGTGCCATTCATCCACGACCATCACCTCATGTTGCAGCATGATAATGCACGGCCCCATG
>JAULUE010000312.1:0-13883 GCA_036324585.1 Champsocephalus esox
AGGTAGCTTCTGGTAGCTCAGTTGATGCCAAGGTAGCTCTGTAGCGTCAGGTAGCGCAGAGCTTCAGGTAGCCCCTCCCTTTCACTTCCTGTCTCTCTGCCCCCCCCCTCGGCTTCCTGTCTCTCGGGCCCCTCCACCTCGCTTCCTGTGTCTCGGGCCCCTCCCCCTGGCTTCTCTGTGTCTCTGGCCCTCCCCCCCTCGCTCGCTGTGTCTCGGGTCTGGGGCGTGCACGTGCTGCTCGTGGTCGCTGCGCGTGTTGGCTGCTGGGTGTGGGTGGGGTGCTGGGCGTCTGCCAGAACTGTGTCTGCTGTGAGGGGTGGGGCTCTGGCCTTGGTGTGGTCGGGTCTGCTGCGTGCTCTGCTCGAGTGGGTGGGCGGGCGGGGTCCCTGGGTGCTGTGTGTGTGTGCTGCTCGAGCTGTCTGTCGGGGTCGCAGTGTGTGTCAGTCTGAGGTCTGGGGTCTGCGCGTGCTCTGTCTCGGGCGTCTGCGGGGAGGGGCTGTCTGGGTGCTGGCTGGAGGGCTGCTGGAGCTGTGTGGCAGCGTTCTGGAGTGCTGTGGTCATGCTGGCTGTGGTCTGATCTGTGCTGCGGGCGTGTGGGGAGGCTGCTGGTCTGGGGGGGGCTGGGGGGTCTGCTGGTGGGTCTGGGGGGCTGTGGGCTGCGTGGGGGTCTGTCTGTGGGGGGGGTGGGTGTCTGGTCTGCTGGGGGGGTGCTGGGGGGGGGGCTGGGGGCTCTGGTGGGGGGTGTCTGGGGGGGTGGGGGGTGGGGGGGGTCTGGGGTGCTGGGGGGGCTGGGGGGTCTGTGCTGGTGGGGTCTGGGGGCTGGGGGGCTGGGGGGTCTGGGGGGGTGGTCTGCTGCTGGGGGTGGGGGGGGTGGCTGTGGGGGGTGCTGGGGTGGGGGTCTGGTGGGGGGGGTGCTGGGGGGGGTGTGGGGCCTGGGTCTGGTGGGTCTGCTGGGGGGGGTCTGCTGTGGTGTGTGTCTGGGGCTGTCTGGGGGTGGGGGTCTGGGGTGGGGGGGTGGGGGGGGTCTGGGTGGGGGGCTGGGTCTGGGGGGCTGGGTGTGGGGGGCTGGGGGTCTGGGGGGCTCTGGGGTGGCTGTGCTGGGGGGTGTGTCTGTCTGGGGTGCTGGGGGGGGTCTGTGGGGGTGGTCTGGTCTGGTCTGGGGGCTGGGGTGGGGGGCTGGGTCTGGGGGGGTCTGTCTGTGTCTGTCTGGGGTGGGGGCTGCTGGCGGGGGTGTCTGGTGGCTGCTGGGGGGATGTCTGTGGGTCTCTGGGGGTCTGGGGGGGGTGGGGGGTGGGTTGGGGGTCTGGGGTGTCTGGGCTGGGGGGGGCTGGTGCTGTGGGTGGTCTGGGGGTGTGCTGGGTGGTGTTCTGGGGGGTGGGCTGCTGGTGGGGTGCTGGTGGCTGGGGGGGGTCTGGGGGTGCTGCTGTGGGGGTGCTGGGGGGGGTTGTCTGGGGTGGTGGGGTCTGGGGGCTGGTCTGCTGGGGGGGGCTGGGTCTGGGGGGGTCTGGGGGCTGGGGGGGGTGGGGGGGGTGGGGGTCTGGGGGGGCTGGGGCTGGGGCTGCTGTCTGGGTGGGGGGTGGGGGGGGGCTGGGTCTGTCTGGGGGTGGGGGTGGGGGGTGGTCTGGGGGGTGTGCTGTGGGTGGGGGGTGTCTGGGGGGGGTCTGGGCTGTGCTGGGGGGGGTGGGTGGGGGGGGGGTCTGTCTGGGGGGGGTGGGGTGGGGTCTGGGGGGGGTGGGGGGTGGGGGGTCTGGGGGGGTGTGGGGTGGTCTGTGCTGGGGGGGTGGGGGCTGTCTGTCTGGGTCTGCTGCTGGGTGTGGGGGGGTGGGCTGGGGGGGTCGTGGTCTGCTGGGGGTGTGGCTGGGGGGTGTCTGGGGTGTGCTGGGGTGGGGGTCTGGGTCTGTCTGGGGGGCTGGGGGGGGCTGTGGGGGGGCTGTGGGGGGGTCTGTCTGGGGGGGGGGTGGGGGGGGTGGGGTGGTGCTGGGGGCTGGGGGGTGCTGTCTGTGGGGCGGGTCTGGGGGGGTGTGGGTGGTCTGGGGTGGGGGCTGGGGGGTGGGGGTGGGGTCTGCTGGGGGCTGGGTGGGGGTCTGGGGTGGGCTGGGGTGTGCTGGGGCTGGGGCTGGGGTGTGGGGGGGGGTCTGTGTCTGGGGTGGGTGCTGGGGTGTCTGGGGGGGGTCTGGGGGTGGGGGGGGCTGGGGGGTCTGTGTCTGGGGTGGGTGTGGGGGCTGTCTGGGGGTGGGGGGCTGGGGTGGGGTCTGTCTGGTGGGGTGGGGGGGTGTCTGGGGGGTGCTGGGGGGTGGGGGGGGGTGGTCTGGGGTGGGGGGGGTGGGGGGGGCTGGGGGGGTGGGGGTCTGGGGGCTGCTGGGGGGTGGGTCTGCTGGGGGGGGGGTCTGGTGGGGGGTGGGGGGGGGTGGCTGGGGGTGCTGGGGGGGCTGGGGGGCTGGGGGGGGGGTCTGGTCTGCTGGGGGGGGCTGCTGGGGGTGGGTGCTGGGGGGGGGGCTGGGTGGTCTGGTGGGGGGGGGGCTGGGGTGGGCTGGGGGGTGGGGTGGGGTCTGGGGGGGTGGGGGGTCTGGGGGGGGTGGGGGCTGGGGGGGGGGCTGGGGTGGGGCTGGGGGGGTGGGGGCTCTGGGGGGGGTGTGGGGGGGTCTGGGGGGCTGGGGGGGGTGGGGGGGGGGTGGGGTGGGGGGGTGGGGGTGGTCTGGGGGTCTGCTGTGTCTGGGGGGTGGGGGGGGTGCTGGGGGGGGCTGGGGGGGGCTGGGGTGGGGGGGGTGGGGGGTCTGCTGGGGGTGGGGGCTGGTGCTGGGGGGGGCTGGCTGGGGGTGGGGGGGGGGTGGGGTGTCTGGGGTGGGGGGGGTCTGGGGGTGTGGGGGTGCTGGGGGGGGTGGGGGGGGTCTGGGGGGTGGGGGGTCTGGGGGCTGGGCTGTGTCTGGGGGGGGTCTGGGGTGGGGGGGGGGTGCTGCTGGGGGGTCTGGTCTGGGGGGGTGGGGGGGGGTGGGGTCTGGGGGCTGGGTGGGGGGGTCTGGGGGGGGGGTGGGGGGTGCTGCTGGGGGGCTGTGCTGGGGGGGGTCTGGGGGGGCTGTGGGGGGGGGCTGTCTGGGGGGGGTGCTGGGGGGGCTGGGGGGGGGGCTGGGGGGCTGGGGTGTCTGGGGTCTGGGGTGGGGGGGGTCTGCTGGGGGGGTGGGGTGGGGGTGGTGGGGTGGGGGGTGGGGGCTGGGGTGGGGTTCTGCTGGGGGGGGCTGGGGGGGTGGGGGGGCTGGGGGGGGGGTGGGTCTGGGGGGGGGGCTGTGGGGCTGGGGGGGGTGGGGGGGGTGGGGTCTGGGGGTGGGGGTCTGGGGGTGGGGGGGCTGGGGGGGGTGTCTGGGGGGGGGGTCTGGGGGGGGTGGGGGGGGCTGTGGGGGTGGGGGGGTCTGGGGGCTGTGGGGTCTGCTGTCTGTGGGGGCTGGGGTGGGGGGGCTGGGGGGGGGGTCTGGGGTCTGGGGGGGCTGGGGTGGGGGTGGGGGGTGGGGGTGGGGGGGTCTGGGGCTGGGGGGTGTGGGGTCTGTGGGGGGCTGGGGGGGGCTGGGGGGTGGGTGGGGGGGGTGGGGTCTGGGGTGGGGTGGGGTCTGGGGGGGCTGTGGGGGGGGGTGGGGCTGGGGGGTCTGGGTGGGGGGGGTGGGGGGGGGGGTGCTGGGGGGGGCTGGGGGGGGTGGGCTGGGGGGGGTGGGGGGGGCTGGGGGGGGCTGGGGGGGCTGGGGGGGGTGCTGGGGGGGGTCTGTGGGGGGGTCTGGGGGGGCTGCTGGGGGGGTCTGGGGGTGGGGGGGTGGGGCTGTCTGGGGGGGGCTGGGGGGGGTGTGGGGGGGGGGTGGGTCTGGGGGGGGTGGGGTGGGGGGGGTCTGGGGGTGGGGGGGGTGGGGCTGGGGTGGGGGGTGGGGTGGGTCTGGGGGGTGGGGGGGCTGGGGGGGGGGTCTGGGGCTGGGGGGGGTGGGGGGGGGGCTGGGTGGGGGGTCTGGGGGGCTGCTGGGGGGGGCTGTGCTGGGGGGGGGGTGGGGCTGGGTCTGGGGGGGGTGGGGGGGGGGTGGCTGGGGGGGGTCTGGGGGTGGGGGGGGTGGGGGGGGGGTGGGGGGTGGGGGGGGGGCTGGGGGGGTCTGGGGGGGGGGTGGGGGTCTGCTGTCTGGTGGGGGGCTGGGGGGCTGCTGGGGGGGTGGGGGTCTGGGGGGTGGGGCTGGGGGGGGGGTCTGGGGGGGCTGGGGGGGGCTGGGGGGGGGTCTGTGGGGGGGGTCTGGGTGGGGCTGGGGGGGGGGCTGGGTGGGGGGGGTGGGGGGGGTCTGGGGGGGGGGCTGGGGGGGGGGTGGGGGCTGGGGTGGGGGGGGGGTCTGGGGGGGGTGCTGGGGGGGGGTGTCTGGGGGGGGGGCTGGGGTGGGGGTGCTGGGGGTGGGGGGTGTCTGGGGGGGTGGGGGGGGGGGGGGCTGGGGGGGGCTGGGGGGGGGTCTGGGGGGTGGGGGGGCTGGGGGGGGGTGGGGGGGCTGGGTCTGCTGGGGGGGGGGTGCTGGGGGGCTGGGGGGGGTGGGCTGGGGGGGGCTGCTGTGCTGGGGGGGGTGGGGGGGTGTCTGGGGGGGGGTCTGTCTGGGTGGGGGGGGGGCTGGGGGGGCTGGGGGGGTGGGGGGTGGGGGGGGGGTCTGCTGGGGGGGGTGGGGGGGGCTGGGGTGGCTGGGGGGGGTGTGGGGGGGTCTGTGGGGGCTGGGGGGGGTGGGGGGGGGGTGGGGCTGGGGGGGGGTCTGCTGGGGGGTGGGGGGGGTGGGGGGCTGGGGGGGGGCTGGGGTCTGGGGGGGCTGGGGGGGGCTGGGGCTGGGGGGCTGGGGGGGGGGCTGGGGGTGGGGGTCTGGGGGGTGGGGGGGTGGTCTGTCTGGGGGGGGGCTGGGGGGGTGGGGGGGGCTGGCTGGGGGTGGGGGGGGGGTGGGGGGGGGGTGGGGTCTGGGGGGGGGGTGGGTCTGGGGGGGGGGTGGGGGGGGTGGGGGGGGTCTGGGGGGGGGTGGCTGGGTGGGGGGCTGGGGGGGGGGCTGGGGGGGCTGGGGGGGGTCTGTCTGGGGGTGGGGGGGGTCTGGGGCTGGGCTGTGGGGGTGGGGGGGCTGGGGGGTGCTGCTGGTGGGGGGGGCTGGGGGGGGGGCTGTGGGGGGCTGGGGTCTGGGGGGGGGGGGTCTGGGGGGGGGGTGGGGTGTCTGGGGGGTGGGGGCTGGGGGCTGGGGGGGTCTGGGGTGGGGGGGGGGCTGTGGGGGGGGTCTGTCTGTGGGGCTGGGGGGGGTGGGGGTGGGGGCTGGGGGGGGCTGGGGGGGGGGCTGGGGGTCTGCTGGGGCTGGGGGGGGGGTCTGGGGGTGGGGGGTGGGTGGGGGGGGTCTGGTGGGGGGGTGGGGGGGGCTGTGGGGGGGTCTGGGGGGGTGCTGGGGTGGGGGGGGTCTGGGGCTGGGGGGGGTGGGGGGCTGTCTGGGGGGGGCTGGGGGGCTGGGGGGGGGGTGGGGGGGGTGGGGGGGTCTGGGGTGGGGGGGGGGGGGTCTGGGGGCTGGGTCTGCTGGGGGGGTGGGGGGGGGCTGGGGGGGGGCTGGGGGGGGGCTGGGGGGGGCTGGGGGTGGGGGGGGGGTCTGGGGGGGGTGTCTGGGGGGGCTGGGGGGGGGTCTGGGGTGGGCTGCTGGGGGGGGGGTGTGGGTCTGGGGGGTGGGGGCTGGGGGGGGGGCTGGGGGGGGCTGGCTGGGGGGGTCTGGGGGGGGGGCTGGGGGGGTGGGGGCTGTGGGGGGGGTCTGGGGGGGGTGGGGGGGGCTGGGGGGGGTCTGGGGGGTGGGGGGGGTCTGGGGGGGGGCTGGGGGGGTGGGGGCTGGGGGGGGTCTGGGCTGGGGGGGGTCTGGGGGTGGGGTGGGGCTGGGGGGTGGGGGGGGTCTGCTGGGGGCTGGGGGGGGGGTGGGGGGGGGGTCTGGTGGGGGTGGGGGGGGCTGGGGGGGGGGCTGGGGGGTGGGGGGCTGGGGGGGTCTGGCTGGGGGGGCTGGGGGGGGGTGGGTCTGTGGGGGGGGGGCTGGGGCTGGGGGGCTGCTGGGGGGGGGGCTGGGGGGGGTGGGGGGGGCTGGGGGGGTCTGTGGGGGGGGGGCTGGGGGCTGTCTGGGGGGGGTGGGGCTGGGGGGGGGGCTGGGGGTCTGGGGGGGGGGCTGGGGGGGGGGTCTGCTGGGCTGCTGTGGGGGGGGGTCTGGGGGGTGGGGGCTGGGGGGGTGGGGGGGGCTGGGGGGGGGGTGCTGGGGGGGTGGGGGCTGGTCTGGGGCTGCTGGGGGGTGGGGGGCTGGTGTGGCTGGGGTCTGTGTGTGCTGGGGGGGGGGTCTGCTGGGGGGTGGGGGGGGTGGGGGGTCTGTGGGGGGGGGGCTGGGGGTCTGGGGGGGGGGTCTGGGGGTGTCTGGGGGGGCTGGGGGTGGTGGGTCTGGGGGGGGTGCTGGGGGGGGGGTCTGCTGGGGGGGCTGTCTGCTGCTGGTCTGGGTGCTGTGGGGGCTGGGGTCTGGGGGGCTGCTGGGGCTGGGGGTGCTGGGGGGGGTCTGGGGGTGGGGGGGGGGTGCTGGGGCTGTGGGGCTGGGGGGGCTGCTGGGGGGGGGGTGGGGGGGGGCTGGGGGGGGGTGGGGCTGGGGGCTGTGGGGGGTCTGTGGGGGTGGGGGCTGGCTGGGGGGGGGGTGCTGGGGGGGGGTGGGGGGTCTGGGGGGGGGGCTGGGGGGGCTGGGGGGGTCTGCTGGGGCTGGGGGGGGGGTGCTGGGGGGGGGGTGGTCTGGGGGGGGGGCTGGGGGGTGGGGGGGGGCTGGGGGGGGTGGGGGCTGGGGGGCTGCTGGGGGCTGGGGGGGGTCTGGGGGTGGGGGGGGTCTGGGGGGGGGGGCTGGGGGGGGTGGGGGGGGCTGCTGGGGGGGCTGGGGGGGGGTGGGGGCTGTGGGGGCTGGGGGGGGGGCTGGGGGGGCTGGGGGTGGGGGCTGGGGGGGGGGCTGTGGGGGGGGCTGGGGGGGGGGTGCTGGGGGTGGGGGGGGGGCTGGGGGTCTGGGGGTGGGGGGGCTGTCTGGGGGGGGGGTGGGGGGGCTGGGGGGGTGGGGGGGTCTGGTGGGGGGGGGGCTGGGGGCTGGGGGGGGGGCTGGGGGGGGGGTCTGTCTGGGGGCTGGGGGGGGCTGGGGGGGGTGCTGGGGTGGGGGGGGGGTCTGTGGGGGCTGGGGGGGGGGTCTGGGGGGTGGGGGGGGTGGGCTGGGGGGGGGGTCTGGGGGGGGTCTGGGGGGTGGGGGGGGGGTCTGCTGGGGGGGGTGGGGGGGGTCTGGTGGGGGGGGTGTCTGGTCTGGGGGGGGTGGGGGGGGTCTGGGCTGGGGGGCTGGGGGGTGGGGGGGGGGCTGTCTGGGGGGGCTGTGGGGGGGGTGGGGGGTGGGCTGCTGGGGGGCTGTGCTGGGCTGGGGGGGGCTGGGGGGCTGGGGGGGGGGTGTCTGGGGTGCTGCTGGGGGGGTCTGGGGGGGGTGGGGGGCTGGGGGGGTGTCTGGGGGGCTGGGGGGTGGGGGGCTGGGGGGGGGGTCTGGGGTGGGGCTGGGGGGGGGGTGGGGGGGGGTGCTGGGGTCTGGGGGGGGGGTCTGGGGGGGGGGTCTGGGGGGGGGTGGTCTGTCTGGGGGGGGTGGGGGGGTCTGGGGGGGTGGGGCTGGCTGTGCTGGGGGGGCTGGGGGGGCTGGGGGGTCTGGGGGCTGGGGGGGGGGCTGCTGGGGGGGTCTGGGGGGGGGTGGGGCTGGGGGGTCTGGGGGGTGCTGGGGGGGGCTGCTGGGGGGGGGTGGCTGGGGGGTGGGGGGGCTGGGGGGGGGTCTGTCTGGGGGGGGGGTCTGGGGGGGTGGGGGGGGGGCTGGGGTCTGGGGCTGTCTGGGGGCTGGGGGGTCTGGTGGGGGGGGGGCTGGGGGGGGGTGGGGGGGGGGTCTGGGGGGGGGGGTGGGGGGGTCTGGGGGGGGGGCTGGGGGTCTGGGTCTGGGGTCTGCTGGGGGCTGGGGGGGTGGGGCTGGGGGGCTGGGGGTCTGCTGTGGGGGGTCTGGGGGGGGGCTGGGGGGCTGGGTGGGGCTGTCTGCTGGGGGGGCTGGGGGGGGGGCTGGGGGGGGCTGGGTGGGGGCTGGGGGGGGGGTCTGCTGGTGGGGGGGGCTGGGGGGTGGGGGGGGGGTCTGCTGGGGGCTGTGGGGGGGGTGCTGTGCTGGGGGTGGGCTGCTGTCTGGGGGGGGTGGGGGGGGGTGGGGGGGTGGGGTCTGGGGGCTGTGGGGGCTGGGGGGGGGGCTGTCTGGGGGGTGGGGGGGGGTGGGGGGCTGCTGGTCTGGGTCTGGGGGGGGCTGTCTGGGGGGGCTGGGGGGGCTGTGCTGGGGGGTCTGGCTGGTGGGGGGGTCTGGGGTGCTGGGGTCTGGGGGGGGTGCTGGGGGGGGGTCTGGGGGGGGTCTGGGGGGGGTGGGGCTGGGCTGGGGGTGGGTGCTGGGGGGGGGGTCTGGGGGGGTCTGCTGGGGGGGGTGCTGGGGTGGGGGGGGGGTGGGGTCTGGGGGGGGGGTGGGGCTGGGGGTGGGGGGTCTGGGCTGGGGGCTGGGGGGGTGGGGGGGGGGTCTGGGGGGTGTCTGGGGGGGGTGGGGGGTCTGTGGGGGGGCTGGTCTGTGGGGGTCTGGGGGGGGGTGGGGTGGGGGGGCTGGGGCTGGGGGGTCTGGTGGGGGGGGGGTCTGGGGGTGTCTGGGGGGGCTGTGCTGTCTGCTGGGGGGGGTGGGGGGGGGCTGGGGGCTGTGGGGGGGTGGGGGGTCTGTCTGGGGGGGGGTCTGGGCTGGTCTGGGGGGGGGGCTGGGGGCTGGGGGGGGCTGGGGGGGGGGTGGGTGGGGGGGGCTGGCTGGGGCTGCTGGGGTGCTGGGGGGGGCTGCTGGGGGTGGGGGTCTGGGGGGGGTGGGGGGCTGGGGGGGGGGCTGGGCTGGGGGGGGGTGGGGGCTGGTGGGGGTGGGGGGCTGGGGGTCTGTCTGGGGGGGGGGCTGTCTGGGCTGGGGGGGGTGGGGGGGGGGCTGGGGGGGCTGGGGGGGGGGCTGGGGGGTCTGGGGGGTGGGGGGGGTGGGGGGGGGTCTGCTGGGGGGCTGGGTGCTGCTGGGTGGGGGGGGTGGGGGGGCTGCTGTCTGGGGGTGGGGGGGCTGGCTGGGGCTGGGGGGGGTGCTGTGGGGTCTGGGCTGGGGGGGGGTGGGGGCTGGCTGGGGGGGGCTGGGGGGGGGCTGTGGGGTCTGGGGGGGGCTGGGGGGCTGGGGGGGGGGCTGGTGGGGGCTGGGGGGCTGGGCTGGGGGGGGTGGGCTGCTGTCTGGGGGTGGGGGGCTGGGGGGGGTGGGGGGCTGGGCTGCTGCTGTCTGCTGGGGGGGGGGCTGGGGGGGGCTGCTGGGGGGGGCTGGGGCTGTCTGGGTCTGGGGGCTGGGGTCTGGGGGGGGGCTGGGGCTGGGGGGGGGGCTGGGCTGGGCTGGGGGGGGGGTCTGCTGGGGCTGGGTGGGGGGTCTGGGGGGGGTGGGGGGGCTGGGGGGGGTCTGGGTGGGGGGGGCTGGCTGGGGGGGGGTGGGCTGGGGGGGGGGTGGGGCTGGGGGTCTGGGGGGGGCTGGGGGGGTCTGGGGTGGGGGGTGGGGGGGTCTGGGGGGGGTCTGCTGGGGGGGGTGGGGGCTGGGGGGGTGGGGGTCTGGGGTGGGGGGTGGGGGGGGGGGGGGGGGGCTGGGGGGGTGGGGGTCTGGGGGGGGTGGGGGGGCTGGGGGGCTGGGGGGGTGGGTCTGGGGGGGGGGTGGGGGCTGGGGGGGGGGCTGGTGGGGTGGGGGGGTCTGGGGGGGGCTGTGGGGGGCTGCTGGGGGGGGGGTCTGGGGGCTGCTGGGCTGGTCTGGGGGGGGTGGGGGTGGGGGGGGTCTGGGGGGGGGGTGCTGCTGGGGGGGGGTCTGGGGGGGTGGGGTGGGGGGGGGGTGGGGGGGTCTGGGGGGGGTGGGCTGTCTGGGCTGGGGGGGGGGTGGGGGGGGGGCTGGTGGGTCTGGGGGGGGGGCTGTCTGGGGGGGGGGTGGCTGGGGTGGGGGGGGCTGGGGCTGGGGGGGGGGTCTGTCTGGGGGGGGGGTGGGCTGGGGGTGGGCTGGGGGGGGTCTGGGGGGGGGGTCTGCTGGGGGGGGGGCTGGGGGCTGCTGGCTGTCTGGGGGGGGCTGGGGGGGGGGTGGGGGCTGGGGGGGCTGCTGGGGGGGGGGCTGTCTGGGGGGCTGGGGGGGTCTGTCTGGGGGGGGGGCTGGGGGGGGGGTGGGGGGGTGGGGGGGGGGTCTGGTGGGCTGGTGGGGGGGGCTGGTGGGGGGGGCTGGGGGGGGTGGGGGGGTGGGGGGGGGCTGGGTCTGGGGGGGCTGGGGGGGGCTGGCTGCTGGGGGGGGTCTGGGGGGGGCTGGGCGTGCTGGTGGGGGGGGGTGGGGGGGGTCTGGGGGGGGGGCTGCTGTGGGGTCTGGGGGGGGGGTCTGGGGTCTGGGGGGGGTGGGGCTGCTGGGGGGGTGGGGTCTGGGCTGGGGGGGGTGGGGGGCTGGGGTGCTGGGGGGGTGGGGGGGGTCTGGGGGGGGTGGGGGGGGGGTGGGGGTGGGGGGGGCTGGGGGTGGGGGGGCTGCTGGGGGTGGGGGGGGTGGGGGGGGTGGCTGGGGGGGGGGTGCTGGGGGGCTGGGTGGGGGGGGGCTGGGGGGGGTGGGGGGGGGGCTGCTGGGGGGGGCTGGGTCTGGGGGTGGGCTGGGGGGGGGGGGGGTCTGGGGGGGGGGCTGGGGGGGGGGTGGGGGGGGCTGGGGTGGGGGGGGGTCTGGGTGGGGGGGGTCTGGGGTCTGGGGGGGGGGCTGGGGTGCTGGGGGGGGGGCTGGGGTGTCTGCTGCTGGGGGGGTCTGGGGGGGGGCTGGTCTGTGCTGGGGGGTCTGGGGGGGGGGTGGCTGTCTGTGTGTGGGGGGGGTCTGTCTGGGTCTGCTGGGGGGGGGTGGGGGGGGCTGGGGTCTGGGGGGGGGCTGGGGGTGGGGGGGGTGGGTGCTGGGCTGGGGGGGGGCTGGGGGGGGTGGGGGCTGTCTGGGTGGGGGGGCTGTGCTGCTGGGTGGCTGGGGGGGGGGTCTGGGGGGGTGGGGGGGGGCTGGGGGGGGGGTCTGGGGGGCTGGGGCTGGGGGGGGGGCTGCTGCTGGGGGGTGGGGGGGGCTGGGGGGGTGGGGGGGGTCTGGGGGTGGGGGGCTGGGGGGGGGTCTGGGGGGGGTGGGGGGGTGGGGGGGGGGTGGGGGGGGGGTGTCTGTGGGGGGGGGCTGCTGTGGGGGGTGGGGGGGGGGCTGGGGGGGGGGCTGGGGGGCTGTGGGGGGGCTGGGGGGGGGGGGCTGGGGGGGGCTGGGGTCTGGGGCTGGGTGGGGGGGGGGTGCTGGGGGGGGTGGGCTGGGGTGCTGGGGGGGTGGGGGGTGTCTGGGTGGGCTGTGTGTGGGGGGGGGCTGGGGGCTGGGGGGGGGGTGGGGGTGGGGGGGGGGTCTGGGGGGGGGGTGGTGTGGGGGGGGGTCTGTGGGGGGTGGGGGGGGTGGGGGGGGTGCTGCTGCTGGGGGGGGGGCTGTCTGGGTCTGGGGGGTGGGGGGGGGGTGGGGGGGGTCTGGTGGGGGGGGGTGGTCTGGGGCTGGTGGGGGTGTGGCTGGCTGGGGGCTGGCTGTCTGGGGCTGGGGGGTGCTGGGGGTGTCTGGGGGGGGGGTGGGGGGCTGGGGGGGCTGGGTGGGGGGGTGGGGCTGCTGGGGGGGTGTCTGGGGGGGGGGCTGGGGTGGGGGTGGGTGTGGGTCTGGGGGGCTGGGGGGGGGGTGGGGGGGGTGGGGCTGGGGGGTGGGGGGGGGGTCTGTGGGGCTGGGGGGTGTCTGGGGGGGGGGCTGGGGGTGGGGGTCTGTCTGGGGCTGGGGGGGGGTGGGGGTGGGGGGGGGGGGTCTGGGGGGTGGGCTGTGGGGGGGGGGTGGGGTCTGTGGGGGGGGTCTGGGGTGGGGGGGGTGGCTGGGGGGCTGGGGGGGGTGGGGGGGGGGCTGGGGGGGCTGGGGTGTGGGGGGGTGGGGTCTGGGTGGGGGGGGGGTCTGCTGGGGGGGGGGCTGGGGGGGGGGCTGGTGGGGGCTGGGGGGGGTGTCTGGGGGGGGGGTGGGGGGGGGTGGGGGCTGGGGGGGGGGCTGGGGGGGGTGGGGGCTGTGTGTGGGGGGTGGGGGGGGTCTGCTGGGGGGGGTGGGGGGTGGGGGGGGGGCTGGGGGGGCTGGTGGGGTCTGGGGGGGCTGGGGGGCTGGGGGGGGGGGGGGTGCTGTGGGGGTGGGGGGGGGGTGGGGGTGGGTCTGGGGTGGGGGGGGCTGGGGGTGGCTGGGGGGGGTGTGGGTGGGGGGGGGGTGGGGGGGGGGTGTGGGGGGGTGCTGGGGGGGGTGGGGGGGGCTGCTGGGGGGGGTGGGGTGTGCTGGGGGGGGGGTGGGGGGTGGGGGGCTGGGGGTGGGGGGGGCTGCTGTGGTGGGGGTGGGGGGGGTGGGGGGCTGGGGGGGGTGGGGGGGTGCTGGGTGGGGGGGGCTGGGGGGGGGGTGGGGGGTGGGGGGGGGGTCTGGGGGGGGGTGGGGGGGGCTGGGGGGGTGTGGGGGGGGGTGGGTGGGGGGGTGTGGGTGGGGGGGCTGGGGGTGGCTGGGGGCTGGGGGGGGGTGTGGGGGCTGGGGGGGGGGTGCTGTCTGGGGGTGCTGGGGCTGGGGGTGGGGGGGGGGCTGGGGGCTGGGGGGGGTGTGGGGGGGGGTGGGGGTCTGGGGGGGGGGTGGGGTGTCTGGGGGGTGCTGGGGTGGGGGGGGGGTGGGGGGGTCTGGGGGGGGGCTGCTGGGGGGGGGTGGGGGGGCTGGGGGGGGGGTGGGTGTGCTGGGGTGGGGGCTGTGTGTGGGGGGTCTGTGGGGGTGGGGGTGGGGGGGGTCTGGTCTGGGGGGGTCTGGGGGTGGGGCTGTGGGGGGGTCTGGGGGTCTGGGGGCTGGGTGTCTGGTGGGGTGGGCTGGGGGGGCTGTCTGGGGGGGGTGGGGTCTGCTGGGGTGGGGGGGTGGGGGGGTGGGGGGTCTGGGGCTGGGGGTGGGGGTGGGGTGGGGTCTGCTGTGGGCTGGGGGGGGTCTGGGGGGGGTGGGGGGTGGGGGTGGGGGGGGTGGGGGGGGGGTCTGGGGGGGTCTGGGGGGGGGGTGTGGGGGGGGGTGGGGGGGGGGCTGGGGGGGTGGGGGGGGCTGTGGGGGGGGTCTGGGGGGTGGGTCTGGGGGGGGGGCTGGGGGGGGCTGGGGGGGGGTGGGGTGGGGGGTGGGGGGGGCTGGGGGTGGGGGGGGTGGGCTGGGGCTGGGGGGGGTCTGTGTCTCTGGGGGGGGTGGGGGGGGCTGTGGGTCTGGGGGGTGCTGGGGGGGGTCTGGGGGTGGGGGGGGGGTCTGGGGCTGGGGGCTGTGCTGGGGGGGGCTGTGGGGGTGGGTGCTGGGGGGGGGTGGGGGGGGCTGTGGGGGGTGGGGGGTGGCTGTGGGGGGGGTCTGGGGGGCTGGGGTCTGGGGGTGGGGGCTGGTCTGGGGGGGGGGCTGTGGTGGGGCTGTGGGGCTGGGGGGGGTCTGGTCTGGGCTGTGGGCTGTGCTGGGGGGGTCTGTGGGGCTGGGGGGGGGGTGGGCTGCTGGGCTGCTGTGGGGGGCTGGGGGGTGGGGGGTGTGCTGGGGGGGTCTGGGGGTGTCTGCTGCTGTGCTGGGTGTGCTGGGGGGGTGGGGGCTGGCTGGTGGGGCTGGGGGTGCTGTGTGTGCTGGGGGGGGTTCTGGGGGCTGTGGGGGTCTGCTGGGGGGCTGGGGGGGGGGGTCTGGGGGGTGTGGGGGGCTGGGGGGGTGGGTGGGGGCTGGGGTGGGGGGGGGCTGCTGTCTGGGGGTGGGGTGGGGGGGGGG
>JAULUE010000313.1:0-10000 GCA_036324585.1 Champsocephalus esox
TTCTTACATGTTGAACTCAAATACCTGTACTTTCTACTTCTTATATGTTGAACTCAAATACCTGTACTTTCTACTTCTCACATGTTGAACTCAAATACCTGTACTTTCTACTTCTTACATGTTGAACTCAAATACCTGTAATTTCTACTTCTTACATGTTGAACTCAAATACCTGTACTTTCTACTTCTTACATGTTGAACACAAATACCTGTACTTTCTACTTCTTATATGTTGAACTCAAATACCTGTAGTTTCTACTTCTTATATGTTGAACTCAAATACCTGTACTTTCTACTTCTCACATGTTGAACTCAAATACCTGTACTTTCTACTTCTCTCATGTTGAACTCAAATACCTGTACTTTCTACTTCTCACATGTTGAACTCAAATACCTGTACTTTCTACTTCTCTCATGTTGAACTCAAATACCTGTACTTTCTACTTCTTACATGTTGAACTCAAATACCTGTACTTTCTACTTCTTACATGTTGAACCCAAATACCTGTACTTTCTACTTCTTACATGTTGAACTCAAATACCTGTACTTTCTACTTCTCTCATGTTGAACCCAAATACCTGTACTTTCTACTTCTTACATGTTGAACCCAAATACCTGTACTTTCTACTTCTTACATGTTGAACACAAATACCTGTACTTTCTACTTCTCACATGTTGAACTCAAATACCTGTACTTTCTACTTCTTACATGTTGAACTCAAATACCTGTACTTTCTACTTCTCACATGTTGAACTCAAATACCTGTACTTTCTACTTCTTACATGTTGAACTCAAATACCTGTACTTTCTACTTCTTATATGTTGAACTCAAATACCTGTACTTTCTACTTCTTACATGTTGAACACAAATACCTGTACTTTCTACTTCTCACATGTTGAACTCAAATACCTGTACTTTCTACTTCTTACATGTTGAACTCAAATACCTGTACTTTCTACTTCTCACATGTTGAACTCAAATACCTGTACTTTCTACTTCTTACATGTTGAACTCAAATACCTGTACTTTCTACTTCTTATATGTTGAACTCAAATACCTGTACTTTCTACTTCTTACATGTTGAACACAAATACCTGTACTTTCTACTTCTTATATGTTGAACCCAAATACCTGTACTTTCTACTTCTTACATGTTGAACCCAAATACCTGTACTTTCTACTTCTTACATGTTGAACTCAAATACCTGTACTTTCTACTTCTCACATGTTGAACTCAAATACCTGTACTTTCTACTTCTTACATGTTGAACTCAAATACCTGTACTTTCTACTTCTTATATGTTGAACTCAAATACCTGTACTTTCTACTTCTTACATGTTGAACACAAATACCTGTACTTTCTACTTCTCACATGTTGAACTCAAATACCTGTACTTTCTACTTCTTACATGTTGAACTCAAATACCTGTACTTTCTACTTCTCACATGTTGAACTCAAATACCTGTACTTTCTACTTCTTACATGTTGAACTCAAATACCTGTACTTTCTACTTCTTATATGTTGAACTCAAATACCTGTACTTTCTACTTCTTACATGTTGAACACAAATACCTGTACTTTCTACTTCTTATATGTTGAACCCAAATACCTGTACTTTCTACTTCTTACATGTTGAACCCAAATACCTGTACTTTCTACTTCTTACATGTTGAACTCAAATACCTGTACTTTCTACTTCTGACATGTTGAACCCAAATACCTGTACTTTCTACTTCTTACATGTTGAACCCAAATACCTGTATTTTCTACTTCTTACATGTTGAACTCAAATACCTGTACTTTCTACTTCTTACATGTTGAACTCAAATACCTGTACTTTCTACTTCTCTCATGTTGAACTCAAATACCTGTACTTTCTACTTCTTACATGTTGAACTCAAATACCTGTACTTTCTACTTCTTACATGTTGAACTCAAATACCTGTACTTTCTACTTCTCACATGTTGAACTCAAATACCTGTACTTTCTACTTCTTACATGTTGAACTCAAATACCTGTACTTTCTACTTCTCACATGTTGAACTCAAATACCTGTACTTTCTACTTCTCACATGTTGAACTCAAATACCTGTACTTTCTACTTCTCTCATGTTGAACTCAAACACCTGTACTTTCTACTTCTCTCATGTTGAACTCAAATACCTGTACTTTCTACTTCTCTCATGTTGAACTCAAATACCTGTACTTTCTACTTCCTACATGTTGAACTCAAATACCTGTACTTTCTACTTCTCTCATGTTGAACTCAAACACCTGTACTTTCTACTTCTCTCATGTTGAACTCAAACACCTGTACTTTCTACTTCTCTCATGTTGAACCCAAATACTTGTACTTTCTACTTCTCTCATTTCCCAAACAGCTGGTTCCTTTAGTCTGAATGTGTGTTGGTGCGTGATCATTATTCTTCAGAGTCACTGCGTGCCTATTGGTTGGAACACGATCCGTGTATCCATCACTTCCTGGTCTTCTCTAAAGAAGAGGGACCAATGGAAACGTTGTCATGTTGCCGTTGGTCACCATGGAAACATTCATTATCTAACAATGACATTATTGTTCTATTAATATAAAGGGAGGTCAGGTACTCTTTAAAGCAGCAGCTAGCTATGGGTACTTTCTACTTAAAGGTCACCTATCATGCTATTTTCAGGTAACAGCACATGTCTCAGTTATATACAAATATATAAAAAACATGTCTATGAAGTGTTTTGCTCAAAGTACCAAACAGATCACCCTAGCCACGCCTCATATCCCTCAAAGTGCTGATTTTGGGTATAAAGCATTACAAAAAAAAGAATTGATAAAAAAGAGGGGCGGAGCTTATGCGGGAGATTCTACCGGCAGACGCTGCCGTGATGAAACTCCATATCATGGATCATCAAGGATTCTCTCTGAAACAGTCTGGAGCTCAAAGGCTTTCTCTCTCCCGGTTACACCACAAGGTGAGTTCCTTTCTACTTCCTGCTTCTTCACACACATGCTCTCCAGTACAGGTTAGCTCCGAGTGTTCGCGATGCTAATGTAAACACCGACCATATTACGTCCAAAACAGTCGGGCATTGTTTCTGATAGCAACGTTTCTGATAGGGCCGTGGGTCCGCCGCCGATATTACGTCATATCGGACGCAAATCTGGATCAGCTCCGTTGTTCCCCGTTTTTAGAGATTTGGGTACGGAGGAAAAGAGAGGTAAAATAAAAGGTTTTATTTTCTGACGCTGCGTGAGTTCCCCGACGCACCGGGGACACATGTTGATGTATGAAAGACATCATAAAGTGCATTTTGCATGATAGGTCCCCTTTAAGTACATTTCAAAGCCCATAGTTCTTTACTTTTACTTGAGTAAAGAAGTTTAGTCAGTACTTCTACTTTGACCAGAGTATTTTTAAACACGAGTATCTGTACTGCTCCTTGAGTACAGGGTGTGTGTACTTTAACACCTCTGGCTGCTGGATGGACATGTGGATATGACTCACAGGCCTCACTGACTCTCACTGTTTACCGTCAGTATGTTTTATTTCAATTAAGTTGATCTGTTTCTATTTCTTAACGCTGCTCCGGTTGCAATTCAGCCAATCATTGTGTATGTGAGGAATGTCATGTGTAAGATTCAGTTATCATAGCTAACAGACCTCTCACATTACAAACAGTGGACTGACAGTCTTATCCCATCTAAAGCCCTTCAATAGTGTTTTATTGTCAGAGTTCATGTTTTATCTTCACGGTCTGCTGTATATTTTCTATGTTTTAATGCTGCTTTATGTGTTGTTTATGTGTACTCTTTAATATTTACTTATGTGCAATGCCTAGTCTTTTTATGCTGCTGCAAAGCAAACATTTCCCAAATTGGGATCACAAAGTACCTCTTACCTTATTGCATTTGATCTTATCTTATAACATCGCTCACAGTCTTTTAAAACCAATAACAGTCGTCAAACTTCACTAAAGACCTTCTGACGTCGTTCTCAATTGTATAACATCATAAAAAGTCGGCTAACATTTCTAATGTGAGCTAACGTCCTAACTAACATAGCCAACAGTCTTCAAAGATTGCTTACAGACGTCTAACATCGTTAAGAGTCCTATTGCAGGACTAAGATCCCCGTACTGTTGTGCACCGACAGAGAACCGGTGCCTCCTGTGCTCATCAGTGTCAGCCCCGCCCCTGATTGGTCCCACCTGTGTCTTGTCACCCTGTGCTTAAATTCCCAGTCTCCCAGTGTTCCTCGTCAGGTCGTATTGTCTTATTATTGGCCAGGTCGATGTTTCTTGTGCTCGTGAAAAGTTTCATTCCTCACTATGTGAGCGCTTTCATTTTTTGTTCGCTATTTTTGTCATCTCGGCTAGAGATTGAAAGTTACCCTTTTTGTTGTTCACTGCCGTATTGGAAAATAAAGTATCTTACAAATACTTTACCTCTGTCTCCCGGGTCGTGCAATTGGGTCCTACATCCTAAGTGTCTGAGTTCGTAACACAACATGGCTAACAGTTGGCTACCATCGTCATCTACCATCACTAACAGTCTTCTTTATATTACTAAACACCTTCTAACATCGCTCAAAGCCCTATCCCACCGCTAACAGCTTTTTAAAATCACTAACTGTCATCGAACTTCACTAAAAACCTTCTGACATCGCATTTCACATTGCTAACAGTCTTTTAAAATCACTAACAGCCGTCTAACATCACTAACAGTCTCTTTACATTACTAAAAACCTTCTCAGGAAACTATTCATATTCCCAGGTCAACAATGCTGAAACTCTTTGGTAATGCTTACTCATTGTGTACTCATTAGTTTTCTACTTTATGAATGTGTGCTCGCCTCTATATTGAAAATGTTAGTCTGCTCTTTGATGGTTTGCTTTCATCTGTAGTCACTGTCCCCCTTTTCTGTGTAAATGGCAATGTCCCCCCTGTGGGACGAATAAAGGACTTAATTGAATTAAATAATATGTTACAGGAGAGGGAAGGCTTGCATGTTTGTGATTGGGATCATGTGATGGTGTTTTGTGGCTGGAAGGAAGGAGCAAATATAGAGTTTATTATGTTTATGTGTGCATGAGAAGGACTGCTGGGGCTGTTTGATCCACACCATTAACTCCTGAGTGTTGCTGCACTTTCCCCCAATGTCGTTTACTCTCATGCTCCCGTATCTTTTCATCTGGTTATCAATCTCTTCCCATTGTGTCTGTACAATTATATTATGAAACAATACATACATTTCTGCTCGTACAATGCTACACAGATTGGTGCAATAAGTAAACATTAGCCACCTTTAGCTTAGCGGTGGTGACGTGAAGTCATGTGACCATGCTGTAGTTCCTTCATAGCCCAACATTAGCCTCCTTTAGCTTAGCGGTGGTGATGTGAAGTCATGTGACCGTGCTGTAGTTCCTTTTATAGCCCAACATTAGCCTCCTTTAGCTTAGCGGTGGTGATGTGAAGTCATGTGACCGTGCTGTAGTTCCTTTTATAGCCCAACATTAGCCTCCTTTAGCTTAGCGGTGGTGATGTGAAGTCATGTGACCGTTCTGTAGTTCCTTTATAGCCCAACATTAGCCTCCTTTAGCTTAGCGGTGGTGACGTGAAGTCATGTGACCGTGCTGTAGTTCCTTTATAGCCCAACGTTAGCCTCCTTTAGCTTAGCAGTGGTGATGTGAAGTCATGTGACTGTGCTGTAGTTCCTTTTATAGCCCAACATTAGCCTCCTTTAGCTTAGCGGTGGTGACGTGAAGTCATGTGACCGTGCTGTAGTTCCTTTATAGTCCAACGTTAGCCTCCTTTAGCTTACCGGTGGTGACGTGAAGTCATGTGACCGTGCTGTAGTTCCTTTATAGCCCAACGTTAGCCTCCTTTAGCTTAGCGGTGGTGATGTGAAGTCATGTGACTGTTCTGTAGTTCCTTTATAGCCCAACATTAGCCTCCTTTAGCTTAGCGGTGGTGACGTGAAGTCATGTGACCGTGCTGTAGTTCCTTTATAGCCCAACATTAGCCTCCTTTAGCTTAGCGGTGGTGACGTGAAGTCATGTGACCATGCTGTAGTCCCTTTATAGCCCAACATTAGCCTCCTTTAGCTTAGAAGTGGTGATGTGAAGTCATGTGACTGTGCTGTAGTTCCTTTTATAGCCCAACATTAGCCTCCTTTAGCTTAGCGGTGGTGACGTGAAGTCATGTGACCGTGCTGTAGTTCCTTTTATAGCCCAACATTAGCCTCCTTTAGCTTAGCGGTGGTGACGTGAAGTCATGTGACTGTGCTGTAGTTCCTTTTATAGCCCAACATTAGCCTCCTTTAGCTTAGCGGTGGTGACGTGAAGTCATGTGACCGTGCTGTAGTTCCTTTATAGTCCAACATTAGCCTCCTTTAGCTTAGCGGTGGTGACGTGAAGTCATGTGACCGTGCTGTAGTTCCTTTATAGCCCAACATTAGCCTCCTTTAGCTTAGCGGTGGTGACGTGAAGTCATGTGACCGTGCTGTAGTTCCTTTATAGCCCAACATTAGCCTCCTTTAGCTTAGCGGTGGTGACGTGAAGTCATGTGACCGTGCTGTAGTTCCTTTATTTATTTAGCCCAACATTAGCTTTTTACTTCATAAATCATAAAGTGGTGTTAATGTGTATATGGAGATTATAAGTATCATTACAAAACCACATGGAGAAATCCAATTGGACCAGGGAGATGCTGCATTCAGGGAACATCACAGAAACATGAGCAACACTCTCTTTTCAAACTTTCTGATAGACTCGACTTTTCTGTTGTTGAAAGCAGATTTAATTCCCAGTCAGGGAAACAAATGGCTGCTCTCTGTTTTCTTGCTTCACTCAGCACTGTTTCAGCTCACAGTGACATGAGTGATGTGCTGTCAGACACTTCATCCGTCTTCTCTAAACTCAGAGAGGAGAGGCACGTCTTTGGTTTTTAACCCGTTAACATCACCAACCTGGATCATCGCTCTTTCTCATGAACTACTGATAACTCGCTCCATCACTATCTCATCTAATCATCAAACCTCCACCCTCCACCTCTTTTTATTTGGATGAATCTCAAAAATGTTTTTACAAGTCCTTGAGAGGTTTGCTTTCCAATAACTCTCTCTTTCCTGAACTGAGCGCTACATCTTAAGCAGATGAAAAGTATCTTGAAAGATTTGCTGGAAAGTCTTTAAGCAATGCTGATCATTTATTTCTCTCCATTGGGGTCCCTCAGGGCGCCTAGTCAGGACGCGTTCTTTTCTTTCAATACTTACTTCCTCTTGGTCAATAGTTCACTTTCCCATTATGTAGAACACACCCTGATCGGCAAGGAAGAAATAAAGAATCTGGGAAACATTTAATGTTTTCTCTCCTATTTATGAAAATAGCAGTGATTTGTGTTTTAAATTAACAACAAAACAAAACAAAAAATCCTATTTTCTCAAGGAAGATATCCATTATCCTGTACTTTAAAGAGTCCTCTCCTGCTGATGTTCAGGTGTATATCAGTATGTAGTGTCTCTACTTTAAAGAGTCCTCTCCTGCTGATGTTCAGGTGTATATCAGTATGTAGTGTCTCTACTTTAAAGAGTCCTCTCCTGCTGATGTTCAGGTGTATATCAGTATGTAGTGTCTCTACTTTAAAGAGTCCTCTCCTGCTGATGTTCAGGTGTATATCAGTATGTAGTGTCTCTACTTTAAAGAGTCCTCTCCTGCTGATGTTCAGGTGTATATCAGTATGTAGTGTCTCTACTTTAAAGAGTCCTCTCTTGCTGATGTCCAGGTGTATATCAGCATGTAGTATCTCTACTTTAAAGAGTCCTCTCCTGCTGATGTCCAGGTGTATATCAGCATGTAGTATCTCTACTTTAAAGAGTCCTCTCCTGCTGATGTTCAGGTGTATATCAGTATGTAGTGTTTCTACTTTAAAGAGTCCTCTCCTGCTGATGTCCAGGTGTATATCAGCATGTAGTATCTCTACTTTAAAGAGTCCTCTCCTGCTGATGTTCAGGTGTATATCAGTATGTAGTGTTTCTACTTTAAAGAGTCCTCTCCTGCTGATGTTCAGGTGTATATCAGTATGTAGTGTCTCTACTTTAAAGAGTCCTCTCCTGCTGATGTTCAGGTGTATATCAGTATGTAGTGTCTCTACTTTAAAGAGTCCTCTCCTGCTGATGTGCAGGTGTATATCAGTATGTAGTGTCTCTACTTTAAAGAGTCCTCTCCTGCTGATGTTCAGGTGTATATCAGTATGTAGTGTCTCTACTTTAAAGAGTCCTCTCCTGCTGATGTTCAGGTGTATATCAGTATGTAGTGTCTCTACTTTAAAGAGTCCTCTCCTGCTGATGTTCAGGTGTATATCAGTATGTAGTGTCTCTGCTTTAAAGAGTCCTCTCTTGCTGATGTCCAGGTGTATATCAGCATGTAGTATCTCTACTTTAAAGAGTCCTCTCCTGCTGATGTCCAGGTGTATATCAGCATGTAGTATCTCTACTTTAAAGAGTCCTCTCCTGCTGATGTTCAGGTGTATATCAGTATGTAGTGTTTCTACTTTAAAGAGTCCTCTCCTGCTGATGTTCAGGTGTATATCAGCATGTAGTATCTCTACTTTAAAGAGTCCTCTCCTGCTGATGTCCAGGTGTATATCAGCATGTAGTATCTCTACTTTAAAGAGTCCTCTCCTGCTGATGTTCAGGTGTATATCAGTATGTAGTGTTTCTACTTTAAAGAGTCCTCTCCTGCTGATGTTCAGGTGTATATCAGTATGTAGTGTCTCTACTTTAAAGAGTCCTCTCCTGCTGATGTTCAGGTGTATATCAGTATGTAGTGTCTCTACTTTAAAGAGTCCTCTCCTGCTGATGTTCAGGTGTATATCAGTATGTAGTGTCTCTACTTTAAAGAGTCCTCTCTTGCTGATGTCCAGGTGTATATCAGCATGTAGTATCTCTACTTTAAAGAGTCCTCTCCTGCTGATGTCCAGGTGTATATCAGCATGTAGTATCTCTACTTTAAAGAGTCCTCTCCTGCTGATGTTCAGGTGTATATCAGTATGTAGTGTTTCTACTTTAAAGAGTCCTCTCCTGCTGATGTTCAGGTGTATATCAGCATGTAGTATCTCTACTTTAAAGAGTCCTCTCCTGCTGATGTCCAGGTGTATATCAGCATGTAGTATCTCTACTTTAAAGAGTCCTCTCCTGCTGATGTTCAGGTGTATATCAGTATGTAGTGTTTCTACTTTAAAGAGTCCTCTCCTGCTGATGTTCAGGTGTATATCAGTATGTAGTGTCTCTACTTTAAAGAGTCCTCTCCTGCTGATGTTCAGGTGTATATCAGTATGTAGTGTCTCTACTTTAAAGAGTCCTCTCCTGCTGATGTTCAGGTGTATATCAGTATGTAGTGTCTCTACTTTAAAGAGTCCTCTCCTGCTGATGTTCAGGTGTATATCAGTATGTAGTGTCTCTACTTTAAAGAGTCCTCTCCTGCTGATGTTCAGGTGTATATCAGTATGTAGTGTCTCTGCTTTAAAGAGTCCTCTCTTGCTGATGTCCAGGTGTATATCAGCATGTAGTATCTCTACTTTAAAGAGTCCTCTCCTGCTGATGTCCAGGTGTATATCAGCATGTAGTATCTCTACTTTAAAGAGTCCTCTCCTGCTGATGTTCAGGTGTATATCAGTATGTAGTGTTTCTACTTTAAAGAGTCCTCTCCTGCTGATGTTCAGGTGTATATCAGCATGTAGTATCTCTACTTTAAAGAGTCCTCTCCTGCTGATGTCCAGGTGTATATCAGCATGTAGTATCTCTACTTTAAAGAGTCCTCTCCTGCTGATGTTCAGGTGTATATCAGTATGTAGTGTTTCTACTTTAAAGAGTCCTCTCCTGCTGATGTTCAGGTGTATATCAGTATGTAGTGTCTCTACTTTAAAGAGTCCTCTCCTGCTGATGTTCAGGTGTATATCAGTATGTAGTGTCTCTACTTTAAAGAGTCCTCTCCTGCTGATGTTCA
>JAULUE010000313.1:12500-13795 GCA_036324585.1 Champsocephalus esox
CTCACCAACCAACCAACCAACCAACCAACCAACCAACCAACCAACTAACCAACCAAATATTTAACCAACCAACCAAACATTTAACCAACAAACAGACGGACCAGCTATTGCTCATGCTTGTGCTAATGGGGATCCTAATAAAGATAAAAACAACCAACCGTGAAGCGCTACGAGTCACCCTAGAGGACTCTGAATACCTCTGATATTAAACCTATCATCATAGTTATACTTATGACTTATTATACGTATTATGATCAGGGCGATGTTGCAGGAGGAGAGGTGGAAAGGTGTATCAGGATTGTAAGGAAGCCTGGAGGGACAGTTGTAAGACATGTGATATTGCAATTAAGTAAAGAATTAGCCTCGTTTCCAGCCCTGGAGCGTCAATATAGCTCCCATTCTGTCCTGTAATGCAGTATTATTATTCTGGACCACATAGGTAAGATACCTGTAGTGAATACAGATTAAAACGACACTCTCATTAGTGTCCAGAACACAAGAAGAAGACACCTGTATAATGAGTGTAAGGAAGCCTGGAGGGACAATTCCTCTTAGTAAGGAGGAGAGAGCTGACATTTCTGCAGATTACATCCATTCCAGACATGTCGAAGCGTACTTAATTTAGGAATAATATTCAATGAATAAGTCCTGTTTCATTACTGCTCCTATGACTGTAAGGAAGCCTGGAGGGACAAGTTAGTGAGATGTAACTCTAACAAACTTGTAAAGCACTTTTTCACCACTTGTAGTCAAACCAGTTTCCAGCCTCAGAGCGTACATTAGTATACACTTTATCACAACATGACAACAAACAGAAGAAGACAACAGCTGGATAATGACTGTAAGGAAGCCTGGAGGGACAAACATAGTGAGATGAACACTTGTTAGTTTGACAGGTCGAGATGGACATCCAAACGTCTCTGTTGTTATTGTCTGTAAAGCACATGTTCACCACTTTACACGTAGTAAAACATGTTTCCCCAGAGCCTACACACAACATGCATGCTCTCATGTAATCCAGCGATGTGTTTCTACACCACAAGGTTCCCGTGGTGAAGACAGATTAAAAAGACTCTTTGATGAGTGACCTAACCAAGCAAAGAACGACAGGAGGAGAAGACGCTGTGGTAACCTGAGCAGCAGATGTTTGGACCATCTGTTAGAGACGCTGACCTGTGTGTGAGACGCTGCTTCACTTAGAGTGTGTGTCCCCAAGTAATTACTCACACACACACACACAGTCCTCAGGAAGCTCCCCGACTGGCAGCCCTCTAATTAACCAAGGTGCTGCAGTG
>JAULUE010000314.1:0-13778 GCA_036324585.1 Champsocephalus esox
ATAATAATAAAATACACGGAGCCTCTCTTTTTCCTCCCTCTCTTCGGACAGCGTCAGTGTCTGTCTCTTGCAGCGGCTGATCCAGTAATGAGTGGCCCGGCCGACAGTAAAAATAAACATATTTATAACTAGTTTAGGAGTTTGAGAGGTAATTAAAATAGCTAAGGGAGATGATCTGACTTGAAGTGTGTGTTGCTGCAGCGGGAGGAGCTGCAGGTGAGCAGAGCTGCGTGTCTCCGTCCTGTCAGATTAGACTTCACTCGCGTTTAGGTCCATATCGAGAGAAAGATAAATAATCTGAATTCAGTGTGCAGTTTACTTTGACGCGGGGGTGAGCAGCAGAGGTGGGGAGAGGCGGGGCGAGGTGGGGCTATTGCCTCATCATTATTGCTGTAGATGTTGCACAAACAACTGTAGCATGGTCAATAGTGTCCGGAGCACGATAGCAACTCTGCGATCCGCCATTGTTGTAGTTGTTGGTGGCGAAACACTTCAGCAATGGCGCGGGGTAAGCGGAGGTGAGCAGAAGGGGTGGGGAGAGGCGGGGCTATTGCGCAATCACTATCAGTGATCTGAAAATGTTCGGATAGGGCGTACACACGGAGCCGTTTGACCCCCCAGAGAGTTGCGTATGCCTTTCTATCCACCTTGGGACCCGTTATCGTTTCTTCAGTCGTTTAGTGCCGTATTCGGTCGTCCTCGTGTGGCCGAACGGTCTATATGACACTAAACAGTAACGCAAACGACCGAATTCGTCCTCGTGTGGCCGCAGCCTACGTGATCCAGTGCTGATCACTGCAAAAAGCAGGATTCTCACAACCACAGGGGTGGCGGAAGGTCAGTAAAAGCACAGTTGTACTATTGATTTTATCTAGTAACATTTGTATGATCTTAATGTCCGTGATTCAGACATACAAATAATAAAAGAAGAAATAGTTTTACTGGTGTCATTAGGACGGCAAGTAATATTTTGGTTGACATTTTGTTTTCAGGCATATCCACCTACTGAAAAAAATATTTGAATTGCAGCCTGATGTACAGGTACCAGGAGTGGGAGGATGGGCTCCACAATTATGATGACCACGTGATCCTTTCTCTGTATTTGTGCCTGACAATAAGGAATGCATTACAGGTGGGGAGATTTGGAAGTTAATGTGTTGTGTTTACTGAAGGATGTCATGTAAAATTTATTTAAAGATAGACCTTGGTTAATTTCAGTTAGCCTCATCTGCCTCCCAACATTTGTTTTTCTTTGTAGTCCCAGTGTGTTCTGTCCCAGAGTGAGTTCTGTGTTTGTCCCTCTGTTAAATCAACGATGGGTTTATGAAAGGCGCTACGGTATATACATTTTAGTCATTTGTATTGTTATTATTAGTTATTACCCGAATCCCCATTTGCTGCCAAAAAGCCATAGTAACTCAAACATCAGTGAAGAAAGTGTTGTTATGGCAAGAGTGATCGATCTCAGGTTACAATAATCTAATTAAAATATAGTAATTTAGTAAAGATGATTTATAACATAGAACAAGTAAATTGGCAGAAACAGAAAAGTAACTGGAATGTTATGGTATTGATTAGTTAATTTAGCATTAGTGTGGGTCACAAACTGATATTTTACATGTGTATTGACATGTTTACTTTTCTCTCAACATTTGTCCAGACACATACTGCTGTCAGCAGAGGTATTGAAATGATTGAGACAACAGAGAAAGGGTTCTCCATGCCTATCTACATGTCGAGGCCCTTACTGACCATGATCACATGCATGCATGTGTGACATGTGGATACCATCCACCTGTTGTTGTGATGGACCTTCACAGGAAAGGTGTCTTTAATATGCCAGGTGAGATTGATCAGCCGTAATATTACATGTATAGACTTGTTTGCTGTCTGAATTACAATAAGATCAACATTATGCAAGTTGTGCCTTGCAATACCATGCTGGGCATATACAGCAGAAACCTATCCGTTAGTGCTATAGCCACATTTAAGGAAGAGATTCCACCAATACTTAACTCGATAACATGTCTGCATGTAAGGGAGGAAACTTATACAAAATGTACACCACCCCAAATTGATCATGTTGTTGATAGTGCTATAGATGCGCTGCGAATAAAATTAGACTCTGTTGCTCCTTTGAAAAAGAAGAAAATAAAGCAACATAGATTGGCTCCATGGCATAATGCCGAGGCCCGCAAAATAAAGCAAAAGTCTAGACAACTTGAAAGGATATGGCGTTCCACCAAACTTGAAGAATCTCGTTTAATTTGGCATATTACTCTCAATGAATATAAGAAAGCACTGCGTAAAGCGAGAGCAGCATACTACTCTTCATTAATAGATGAGAATAAGAATAATGCAAGATTTCTTTTCAGCACTGTAGCCAGGCTGACAGAGAGCCACAGCTCCATTGAGCCTTCTATTCCCACAGCACTCAGTAGTAATGATTTTATGTGCTTTTTTAACGATAAAATTGTTACTCTTAGAAACAAAATTAATGACCTCTTGCCTTCGACCAGTATAATGTTATCAACAGCTCCTGGAATCGTAAGTTCTAATATTACACGAGATAGTAAACTAGAATGCTTTTCAGCCATTAACCTTGAACAATTACATTCAATGATTCTCTCTTCTAAACCATCAACGTGCATGTTAGACCCAATTCCAACTAAGCTGTTGAAGGAAGTTTTTCCATTAATTAGCACTTCTTTATTAAATATTATGAATATGTCTTTATTATCAGGCTATGTTCCACAATCATTCAAAGTAGCAGTGATAAAACCGCTTCTTAAAAAGCACAACCTCGATCCAGAGGTTTTAGCCAACTATAGACCTATTTCTAATCTTCCGTTCCTCTCAAAGATTCTTGAGAAAGCGGTCGCAAAACAGTTGTGTGATTACTTAAAAAACAATGATTTATTTGAAGATTTTCAGTCTGGCTTTAGAACACATCATAGCACAGAGACAGCTCTGGTTAAAGTCACAAATGATATTCTAATAGCCTCAGACAAGGGACTTGTCTCTATTCTTGTTTTGCTCGATCTCAGTGCTGCATTTGATACTATCGACCATGATATCCTATTGCAAAGACTAGAGCACTTAGTTGGCATACAGGGAACTGCTTTAGGCTGGTTTAGGTCCTATCTATCTGAACGCTCTCAGTTTGTACGTGTCAACGATGAATCTTCCACGCAAACCAAAGTTAGCCATGGAGTGCCACAGGGCTCAGTGCTCGGACCTATTTTGTTCACATTATATATGCTTCCGTTAGGCAATATTATAAGGAATCATTCTGTAAACTTTCATTGTTATGCGGATGATACTCAACTATATTTATCAATTAAGCCTGATGAAATTAATCATCTAAATAAAATTCAAGACTGCCTTAAGGACTTAAAAACGTGGATGACCTTAAACTTTTTGATGTTAAACACGACCAAAACTGAAGTTATTGTACTTGGCCCGAAGAATCTACGAAACAAATTATCTAAAGATATACTAACTATGGATGGCATTAATTTGGCCTCCAGTGAGACTGTAAGGAATCTTGGTGTTATATTTGATCAGGATTTATCCTTTAACGCCCACATAAAATCAATTTCAAGGACCGCCTACTTCCATCTACGTAACATTGCAAAAATCAGGCATATCTTGCCTCAAAACGATGCAGAGAAACTAGTCCATGCATTTGTTACTTCTAGGCTGGATTATTGTAACTCTTTACTATCAGGGAGTACCAAAAAGTCAATCAAGTCGCTTCAGCTGATTCAAAATGCTGCGGCTCGTGTACTAACCAGAGTTAGGAGAAGGGACCACATTACTCCTGTTCTGGCTGCCTTACACTGGCTCCCTATAGAACACAGGATAGAATTTAAAATTCTTCTTCTCGCCTACAAAGCCCTTAATGGGCAGGCGCCATCTTACCTTAAAGAACTCATTATACCCTACTGTCCTACTAGGGCATTGCGTTCCAAGAATGCAGGGTTGTTGGTTGTTCCTAGAGTCTCTAAAAGTACAATGGGAGCCAGAGCCTTTTCTTATCAAGCTCCACATTTGTGGAATCAGCTTCCAGTTTGTGTTCGGGCGGCAGACACCCTATCCGTTTTTAAGAGTGCGCTTAAGACCTTCCTTTTTGATAAAGCTTATAGTTAGGGCTGATTAGATTCAGCCCCTAGTTTTGCTGATATAGGCTTAGTTTGTCGGGGGACATCTTACTTCTTCCTTCTCTCTGTCTATACCTGTGTACTCTCATGTTCCGATTAACCCAGCTTCCCCAAATGTCTTTCTTTTTGGGGTCTATATATGCTGGGATCCGGAGTCATGGATGATCCTGCGGTCTTGTGTCCTGGATCGCGAGCGCTGGATCTTGAGTCGTGGCTGTGGTCCTGGATCATCGGTCCTGGATGGATATCCTCGTGGATTCATCTTCCTATTATACACACATGCATTTCCAAACATTTGGACTACCTATGTTGCAAATGTATTATCTTTTCAATTTACACACGGCATCTATTGCACGTCTGTCCGTCCTGGGAGAGGGATCCCTCCTCTGTTGCTCTCCCTGAGGTTTCTCCCATTTTTCCCTTTAAACTGGGTTTTCTTTGGAAGTTTTTCCTTGTACGATGTGAGGGTCTAAGGACAGAGGGTGTCGTATTGTCATACTGATATTCTGTACACACTGTGAAGACCACTGAGACAAATGTAACATTTGTGATATTGGGCTATATAAATAAACATTGATTGATTGATACTGTATTGTCAGTTAATTTGTTTATGCATGTAACATCATATGATAGCAGGTCCACATGGTTGTTCTAATGTAGTTATCTGAGATAATCACAAATGTTTCATATAACAGTCAGTGACATTCAGAGCCCCCAGAGAGTTGCGTATGCCTTTCTATCCACCTTGGGACCCGTTATCGTTTCTTCAGTCGTTTAGTGCCGTATTCGGTCGTCCTCGTGTGGCCGAACGGTCTATATGACACTAAACAGTAACGCAAACGACCGAATTCGTCCTCGTGTGGCCGCAGCCTACGTGATCCAGTGCTGATCACTGCAAAAAGCAGGATTCTCACAACCACAGGGGTGGCGGAAGGTCAGTAAAAGCACAGTTGTACTATTGATTTTATCTAGTAACATTTGTATGATCTTAATGTCCGTGATTCAGACATACAAATAATAAAAGAAGAAATAGTTTTACTGGTGTCATTAGGACGGCAAGTAATATTTTGGTTGACATTTTGTTTTCAGGCATATCCACCTACTGAAAAAAATGTTTGAATTGCAGCCTGATGTACAGGTACCAGGAGTGGGAGGATGGGCTCCACAATTATGATGACCACGTGATCCTTTCTCTGTATTTGTGCCTGACAATAAGGAATGCATTACAGGTGGGGAGATTTGGAAGTTAATGTGTTGTGTTTACTGAAGGATGTCATGTAAAATGTATTTAAAGATAGACCTTGGTTAATTTCAGTTAGCCTCATCTGCCTCCCAACATTTGTTTTTCTTTGTAGTCCCAGTGTGTTCTGTCCCAGAGTGAGTTCTGTGTTTGTCCCTCTGTTAAATCAACGATGGGTTTATGAAAGGCGCTACGGTATATACATTTTAGTCATTTGTATTGTTATTATTAGTTATTACCCGAATCCCCATTTGCTGCCAAAAAGCCATAGTAACTCAAACATCAGTGAAGAAAGTGTTGTTATGGCAAGAGTGATCGATCTCAGGTTACAATAATCTAATTAAAATATAGTAATTTAGTAAAGATGATTTATAACATAGAACAAGTAAATTG
Source organism: Champsocephalus esox (assembly GCA_036324585.1). Classification (NCBI taxonomy): domain Eukaryota; kingdom Metazoa; phylum Chordata; class Actinopteri; order Perciformes; family Channichthyidae; genus Champsocephalus; species Champsocephalus esox. The sequence goes on from JAULUE010000314.1 coordinate 5,797, forward strand.
GCAGAAACAGAAAAGTAACTGGAATGTTATGGTATTGATTAGTTAATTTAGCATTAGTGTGGGTCACAAACTGATATTTTACATGTGTATTGACATGTTTACTTTTCTCTCAACATTTGTCCAGACACATACTGCTGTCAGCAGAGTTATTGAAATGATTGAGACAACAGAGAAAGGGTTCTCCATGCCTATCTACATGTCGAGGCCCTTACTGACCATGATCACATGCATGCATGTGTGACATGTGGATACCATCCACCTGTTGTTGTGATGGACCTTCACAGGAAAGGTGTCTTTAATATGCCAGGTGAGATTGATCAGCCGTAATATTACATGTATAGACTTTTTGCTGTCTGAATTACAATAAGATCAACATTATGCAAGTTGTGCCTTGCAATACCATGCTGGGCATATACTGTATTGTCAGTTAATTTGTTTATGCATGTAACATCATATGATAGCAGGTCCACATGGTTGTTCTAATGTAGTTATCTGAGATAATCACAAATGTTTCATATAACAGTCAGTGACATTCAGAGACCAAGACTATGATGGGATGCTGTGGCTGTGGCTGTGTCGGGTTTCATTCCATGGAGGTCATGCAGAATGAAAAGCCAGCTATGAAGACCCAAATGTTTATCTGAATTATATGAATGTATGAAAATGAGAATGGTTTCTGAAACAATGCATTTTATAATTGTCCCTAAAGATGGTAAGAAGAACCCCTTTGTTGTGCCTCTGAGTCCCAACAAAGGGGCACCATGGACCGGCCACAGACCAGGCAGTCTGACCTCATCCTGAACACTGCATTTCAAAAGATCCCTACAACTACAATGTCAGATGACAGTGAGCACCTGGAGGTCATTGAGGAGCGGTTTTCTGATGAGATCATCAACTTGAAGGTGATTATAATGTGAAATAAGTTGGAAAATGCACCATGCATGTAATTAAAATATACTTTATTTGCAGAATTGGCTTACTAATTAATTTCAACAACAGGTAGAGGAAGTAAGGGCACTCAGCAAAAAATGTGGTCTGGACACCAAAGGCTCCAAGACAGATCTTGTCCTCAGACTTAGAGATAAGATGTCAAATAGAGTGACTTATAACGCAGTCTTTGAGAAAGTTTGGGGTGCCTCAGGTTAGTGAAATAACATCGTAATTATATTCTAAGATGATTACACCTGTTCATATTTTGTGATTTGCATCGTTTTTCACACAGATCATGGAGTTATGTATTTGAACACATTTCGATCCCGACCATCATGTTACTAACTTATACCTCTGCTTTCAGGTGGCTGGGCTGATACTTGCCCATGTGGGGTTGTCTATTCAGTTAAATGTAACCTCAGAGCAGAGAGCCCACGGGATTATGTGGATCTTTTGCTGTCGTGGAAACACTTTCCCAATGTCACTGTGTATGACTGTTCAAGGGGAGTGGCGGTGCGTGGTAACCGTCGACAGCCAGAGACATTTCATCCTTTTCAAGGACGGTTAATGGAGCCTACTCCGGAGAACACGAAGCAGGCTTCAGAGGGCAAGCTTCATGTGAATATGCCATGATTGAAACACCCCAAAGTTCCAACAGATGGAGATGGCCACCCTCTCACTGGTTCTTCGGAGCATTTAATCATTTTGTTTATTTTTAACGAAATAAATGTGGTTTAATCCATCATGAAATTAATGTAGGCTATTTACTTAGTACATATCTGACATTAACGATGAACACACTGTTCATACTGCTCACAGCTGATATCTAGTGTATTCATACCCCTCACTGTTTATTCATCATTCAATTAATTATATATTTTATTCTGTAGATTGTGAACATTACTTTTCACTTTACTGCTTGTTGCACCTGGTTAGAAGCTAAACTGCATTTCGTTGTCTCGGTACCTGTAATCTGTGCAATAACAATAAAGTTTAATCTAATCTTGAGCAGGAACTAATGTAGGCTATTTACTTACATATCTGACATTAACGATTAAACACGTTTGTACATTCTTTATGAATGCAAACCGAGTCATTTCGTTTATTTTTAACGAAATAAATGTGATTTAATCCACATCATTGACTGTGTTAATTGTTTACTGTTAGAAATTAAAATCAATGTTTTGAGAGCATAGTGCACCTTAAACACACAGTCAGTTTAAATGCTGTTTTATACTGAAAAACAAGAACTTGTTAAGCTTTTATTCTGAAAATCCTTCATCTCCTGTTAGCATGAGGCTAATATACCATTTACGATAGAGGTGAATTTAGCACCGATATGATATGATGTTGCACAGCGAAACCTACTGATTTCAACACTACAACTATAAACGTTGAGATATTATTATTGTTGGATAAGGTACAGTTTATTTGATTACGTTATTGTTTACAGATGTGGTTAGCATATGACAACATTCAGACTGACCGGAAATCAAACTGCTGTGAAGTATTTCCTGTATTGTTAGGAGTATTGATTTCAGCGTTTAGAATGTGTTAAATGAAAAGTCATGAAATAGCTAAGGAAGAGAAAAGGTGTGTTTAGATATATATTGAACGTACAATGTCTTTATCCTCTGATATGCGTAACAACGGATATTGAAATGTTGAGAGCCGGCCCGCAGGGAGGAGCCAGCAGAGGATATATATATTGAGCACGACCTGAAGACGCTCTCTTTTCTTCAATACCAGAGCCAGAAACACAGCTGTTTTTTCTGTCGGACAACATCCTGTTTGTGAACATAACCGTGCCATTATTTTTAATTAAAGTACCAATTTGAAACAATTTCAGAGACTCCATTTAGTCTCCTTTTAAGCTTCTCACCCGGGACACGAGAATAACCGACACAGATAACATTTGGTTGGACCCCGACGTGATTTCGTTGGACCGGGAGAGTCTCCACAGCCGGCTGTTGACCGGAGCCGCTGGCAACCCGTTCGACACACAAAGAGCTCAAACAAATAGGTAAGAAGAGCCTGTTACATCAAATTCTTCATAGTTTATGCAGTACAACATAGGTTTGTGTTGGACGGAGGCCAGCGGATCCTGAAAATAGCTGTGCATTTAATGATAAAATAACCAAAATTGATAAATATAAGCATCCTAAACCTCGTGGCGCTGCTCTGTCGCAAGCAGGGTGAGTTCAAACTTTCTTTTGTTCTTCTATTTAACCCTGCATGTTACTAATTTGTGTGTGTTAGTATTTTAACTATAAATGTGTGTGGTCATTGTACTTTGGATAGGTGTCTTGTTGCGTTTTCATGTAGGTGTCTCTTGTTACGTTAGTAGTTAGTTAGCCTATGACGTAAGGATATATATGTCCATTTAACGATTATTGTTAAGATCTATGAGACATAGCGAGTTGGTTACGGGCCAAGTAATTGAAAACCTTCAGGGCATAGCGAGTCAACTTCGGGTTGAGTAACTGAAGACAGTGCTAGTCGAAAACAGTTGAGAACCAACTGTTTTAAAAAAGTCCTTTTTTGAGGAAAAGGCTTCATTTAAGGTGTAAGCCTTTATCAGTGGTCATAACTGTTCTATTTTCAACCAAGATATTGCGGGTGGAATACGGTATTTGGGGTTACGACAGCATTACGTTAAATAGACGACGGTCATTTAATAGTCGCTGATTAGTTCCCATACTACATCCACCTAGCGTGTCTAAATGGCAGCAGTTGACTGTAGTGGACTATAAAGTCAAATATTACGCAGATAAGTTTATGGCTTAAGCGTAAAGGGTTCCTAACTTTAAGTGATGATATCAATAAGATAAAGCCCATAGTAAACTAGATAGAAATGTTATTTTAAACTGCAGTGTTGTTTTGTGTTGAATTTTCTTGACAAGATTGCCCCGCCATAATTTAAACCACCAGGTGAGAGACACGAGGTGTGTTATCAAATCCCTTTGTTCTTCGGGTTAAAGGTTGGGAAATCAGTTGCCATCTTGTTTGGCCCTCATGCTAAAAATAAGCCACATGGCAGTCGCCATTTCGTGAAATGCTAATTGAAAGTACTCTGTTTGTTTTTACACACACAGTCACACTCACATGATGCGAGGCACTCCATATTGAGAAGGACAAATCATATTTCTTAGATAAACTAGACAGGTTATCTTACCGTGGGAATTTTGGTATTTGTAGGAGTCTGGTTTTGGAAGTATTCTTGTTTGCAAGTCCATATTGGAGGTTCTTTTGAGATATTCTCGTTTGCAAGTGCATATTGGCGGTTGTTTTGAGATATTCTTGTTTGCAAATGTGTTTTGGCGGTTATGTGCTGCGCTGTTTAACCATATTCTAATTTTCTTCCCATTTTTTAAGGAAAATAAGCTACTTGTTAAAAAAGAGATCAGTTTTGCAACAGCTATCCCTAGTGGATTGAGCTGGAAATTACAACAGCGCACTCTGCTGGTAATACAGAATTATTCTTGATTTTAAGTGTTATGAATGAACACATGCGCAAAGCGCCAGGATAGAATTACAGTGGTTTCTAATTATCAAACTACACTGTAGAATATTCAAACACAAATTGATTGACTGTACACAAGATTTAGATTTTCATATCTCAAACTCAAAACGATACACTGTACATTTTTGTTTAAAATTCCAGATTTAAAAATTTGCATAGATTTAATCTTTTAATTTACTTTATTAATATTCTAAAACACAACAACCCAGATTTACAGTTAAGTTCGGATGACATAGGGTATTATCAAGAACGAGGGTGCTAGTCGGGGAATTAGAGTTTCAATCTTTGATAACTTCATAATATTCATTCCAATAGTTAGAGAGCATGTCACCGAAAGAAACTAAGTTGAGAACAAAAGCAGAGCAAGATGGCGGACTGTCTGGCCTGTGCGGCTGCCCGACCAAGTTTGAGAACAGTGCCATTTCCATTTAACACCCACAATAACCCAAGAGGACAGCTCGGTATGTACAAACTCTATGGACAAAAATCCCCAGCAGATTGTGTCGACATTGCACAAAAGTATCCAGTGGTAAAAATGAATGACATTCCACCTGACTTCACGTCTTACGAGGGACTTTATGACTGCATCACAAGGGACTACCTAAAAGGTACAGAAGTAGGAACTCTCAAGTGGTGCAATTCTACAACGACTTTAATGAATCAGGATTTTCTCCCAGGTATAGCTATGCCCATTAGACAGTATCCCAGAACCGATATGTGGTGGTATTGTGGCACTAAAACCCTGTTTTCAGTTTTGCCACAGGATTGGACAGGGACCTGTGCTCTGGTACAGCTAGTGATGCCTTTTTATGCGGTACCAATGACGGCCGAGCAACTGATAAACATGGCAGTCCAGCCCAAAGCAACCAGAGCTAAAAGGTCAGTCTTTCCAGGGAGTTTTGATTCCACAGTGTACATAGACAGCATAGGGGTGCCCAGGGGAGTTCCAGATGAGTTTAAAGCTAGAAACCAGATTTTAGCAGGGTTGGAATCCATTTTTCTTTGGCCTACGATAAATAAGAATGTAGACTGGATAAACTATATCTACTACAATCAGCAGAGGTTCATAAATCACTCCAGAGATGCAATGAAGGGACTAAGCGAGCAACTGGACAAGACCAGCCAGATGTCTTTGCAGAACAGAGTGGCCCTAGATATGTTGTTGGCAGAAAAAGGGGGTGTATGCAAAATGTTCGGAACATTATGTTGTACTTTCATCCCAAACAACACCTCACCTGATGGATCAGTAACCAAGGCTCTGAAGGGACTCACTACTCTGAGCATGGAGTTAGCAGACAACAGTGGGATAGAGAAGAACCCCCTGGGGGGTTTTTTAGATGGGTGGCTGGGGAAGTACAAGGATTTCCTACTGAGTGGACTGATGTCTATGTCAGCTGTGATCGTGATATTGGCACTGGGCTGTTGTTGTTTCGCAACCTGTATCCGCGCTTTTGTAAACCGACTGATTAATGGGGCCCTCAACCAGGAATATGCTAGGGGTCAATATCACATGGGGGAACAGTTTCCAATGTTAGTAGAACAGGACGATCCACCCCCGTATACAGATGTTGATGAAAATGATGAGTTAGTTTGAATGATGTTAAACGATATGGATGTTCAGAGATGAGATTATTCAATGAATGTCCAGCTGGTGTGATTCTTTAAATGATGAAATCATGTGAAGAAGTGAGCAAAATAAAATGCTAAAATGGAGTGAATCCATTTAACTTTACCTATACTATTCCAAGATAGTGTATTTTTATTATTACCCTATACTATTCCAAGATGGTGTATTTTTTTTTATGTTTTATTATTACATTAAACTGGTACAAGATATTTTATTTTATTCTTTATTAGCCATACTGTTCTAAAATGATGGATCACATGTTCGATGGATCATTGATATTCTAAAATGGGTCGTTTCTTTTCACTTTGTAAAAACAAGTGTCTTAACACTGAGCGTGGTATGAGAACGGTTTCTGTGAAAGGAGGGAGGAAGAAATGTTCTGATACCAAGCCAAATGCTGCTATTTTGAAGAACCATATTGAATGTTAACACTAGAAGTATGCACAAGGGAAAACTTTTATGTTTGAACAGTCAAAGTATTTTTGTATTTTTCTAAGGTTGATATTAAAGCCATTTTATTGTATGTTTTTGATACGAGTTATGTACTATGCAGAGTTCAGATGAAGAACTCATTGATTTCAGTATTATACACACCTTTTAGGTGTGTAAGGAGGGACTGTTAGAAATTAAAATCAATGTTTTGAGAGCATAGTGCACCTTAAACACACAGTCAGTTTAAATGCTGTTTTATACTGAAAAACAAGAACTTGTTAAGCTTTTATTCTGAAAATCCTTCATCTCCTGTTAGCATGAGGCTAATATACCATTTACGATAGAGGTGAATTTAGCACCGATATGATATGATGTTGCACAGCGAAACCTACTGATTTCAACACTACAACTATAAACGTTGAGATATTATTATTGTTGGATAAGGTACAGTTTATTTGATTACGTTATTGTTTACAGATGTGGTTAGCATATGACAACATTCAGACTGACCGGAAATCAAACTGCTGTGAAGTATTTCCTGTATTGTTAGGAGTATTGATTTCAGCGTTTAGAATGTGTTAAATGAAAAGTCATGAAATAGCTAAGGAAGAGAAAAGGTGTGTTTAGATATATATTGAACGTACAATGTCTTTATCCTCTGATATGCGTAACAACGGATATTGAAATGTTGAGAGCCGGCCCGCAGGGAGGAGCCAGCAGAGGATATATATATTGAGCACGACCTGAAGACGCTCTCTTTTCTTCAATACCAGAGCCAGAAACACAGCTGTTTTTTCTGTCGGACAACATCCTGTTTGTGAACATAACCGTGCCATTATTTTTAATTAAAGTACCAATTTGAAACAATTTCAGAGACTCCATTTAGTCTCCTTTTAAGCTTCTCACCCGGGACACGAGAATAACCGACACAGATAACATTACTTAGTATTGTTTAACTTGAAGGTGCCTGATGTGAACATTTCCAGAATGTATTTTCTTCACTTTTTAAATGCCTCTGTGATGTGCTGCTACCCATTTCCCCTCGGGGACTAATAAACGAATACTATGACATTAACGATTAAACACATTTGTGCATTCTTTATGAATGCAAACCGAGTCAAGCCGACTCTAATAAACGAATACTATATATTGAACGTCTATTGAATGGCCTATGTATACAGTACAGTATAGCCCAACCATTTACACCTTCCTTTTTTCCCGTCAAGAGTTTGAATTGGAGAAAGGTAATCGATGGTGCTTTTATAGCCTATTGCATAATAACTGTGTGATTTATATTGCTTTTCAAATGCATATGGCCACCCATTTACACGGCTCTTCCCGAAGTTAGATCACTTTACATTTCTGCGAATGAATTTTTAGTCACACACGTCTCCCCATCCCGAAAATAATAAATAAAATAAAAAGAGAAAACAATTTTCAAGTTCAGTTTTCACCGTTTTATTTAAAATA
>JAULUE010000315.1:0-13776 GCA_036324585.1 Champsocephalus esox
ACAGTGTGCGAAAAAGTACACGTCCCACCGTCCGGGACGTGTTATTTACAATATCGGACAAGTAGATCTTTCAATTGACTTGTCCGGTGGACAAGTGAAGTTTTTCGGCCTGATTTATTGACAAATTATTGATAAATTCAGTTTACAAAAGGCAGAACTCATTCGCAAATTGTACGTGTCCGCCATTGTTCGTTTAGAAATGTTAGTTTCGGTTCTGCTTGTAGATTCCTAAGGAAATGCATCTCGCCGTTTTCTGTAGGCCTACAGTTAGACGGGGGTGGGGCGGAGCGGGCGGGAAGTGTAGCACAGTGGCAGGGGTCTGTCTGTCTGTCTCTCTCTCTCTGTCTCTCTCTCTCTCTTTCTACACAGCGGATCCGCTGCCCGTTTAACAGCCTCATCTTTGTCAAACTTTCTTATGTTCCTTCTCTAACATGTAATGAAGGTTATTAAGCGTTTTAGCTCCTGTGTTGTTAATATTGACCCATTTCCTTTATGAAGTGAAGCAGCCTCCCTGTCTGTGTCCTCGCGCTGTCCTCACATCCCCGGACCCCCAGACTCGGAGGAGCACAGGGATGTCAGTATTGTTTATGAAGCAGGGTATAGAAAGTACATTATTGAAATGAAAATACTATTTATTTACTTTTACAAACAGTGAGCAGCTGCAGCTGCAGCTGTGTGTTGCAGGACATGTGTAAGCGTGCAAGCGTCTTTGAGTTGTAGAAAAGCGCAAGGCCTATACTGTAGGCTATACATATAATGTATTATTATTATTAGGTTATGTCCTATGTGTTGGACATGTGTGGTTGGACTGTGTCTCACAGGCAGGTTGCAGTGGAGCATCAGAGGACACTGGGCCAGTTGTACATTCTCAAACTGCACCACTTAGAACTAACTAAACAATGCAGAGATTATTTTTATATAATTGTATTCAATAACCGTAAGAAATTAAACAGTATGAAGTGATTTGTAAATAGGAATACAGATTTGACTTAATGTTTTCATAAATATATTTTTCTCCCAGTTTGACTTATTTTTACCCTCTCAAAGAACTGGAATCGAGAACCGAAAATAACCGGAATCGAAAAGCAGAACCAGAATCGTTAAAATCCAAACGATACCCAACCCTATGTGTAATGCAGTAAAATCTTACCGCTCACTTACGTTAGCGGTTTCGTAAAAACCGTGGGAAAATGTAAAATACGATGACGAAGAAGAAGATTCCAGTGGCCCCAATTTTTGTCCATTCTGGACAAGTGAAAAATGTATTCGGACAAGTAAATTGCCAAACTCACTTGTCCATGGACAAGTACTCTCTAAAAACTTTTTCTCACACTGTATTATAAGAAACTGTAAAATCTCAATATTTACAATATCAGAACTTTTTCAACCAACTATTCATTATAAATGTAAAGACAGGGGGAGCAGTGTCATGGTCTTTGTCTGTCTTCCAGGACAGGGGGTCTGGCTGCTGTGTAGGTGATGGTGCATGGGCTGCGTCGGAGGGAGGTAGGTGTGATAGTCCCAGGTTGATGCTGGTGGCCATCTGGGAGGTACGTCTGCTAGGCGAGACTTCTTTGCTGGCTGGGTTGATCGTGATGGCTGTGGTGGAGGCCTTTGTACCGAGGTGTATCTTAATCTTGTGGCAGATGGAGGCCACTGTAGTGATGATGGTCCTCTGGTCCTTGGTGGTGAAGGCCCTTGAGCCACGGTAGATCTTGACCTGGGGGCAGGGACAGATGGAGGTTCTTGCTGCTAGGCCCAGGAAGCTGTGAAATCTGGAGAAAAAAAATATAGGACAATAATTACTACTAAGTTTGTTAAAATAAAGTTCAAGTGGAATGTTTCTCAAGCATAACTCAAAATAAAATTCTCTCTCTCTCTCTCTGGAGGAGGAGGAGGAGCAGCAGCAGCAGCGTGTGATACCAAATAAAGATACTAAGAGTAATAGATGTAAAGCTTATATTGAGATATATATTCAAAAATAAACTTCAACATATTTGCCTTGGCTGTCTATAGTTGTTAGTTAGGCCCTCATTTCTTCTCCACTACCGGCTTACAATCAAGGGGTTCATCAAAATAATTACCTCTTCCATGTGAAAAAGGGCAGGCCACCGCTCCAAGAGGCCTTCAATGCTTGGCCTCTGATGCACTATTTCTTGTCTTCGGTATCCAAACGCCTCCCATCTTTTCTTTTATTGATTGCCGGTTGTTTCTTTTCTGTTGTTCTGCCAAAAGGGAAATTGTCTCTTGCTCCATGCTTTCTGGAGTCTCACCAATCGGCAAGGATGCAAAATGGTTGGCCTCAGCTCACCTGGCTCTCTTTAAATTCTTCGCAGGGTAGGACTCTTCTTGAGACTTGGTCTTCAACGAGTTCAGAGTAAGCTCTGCAGATGATTTGAGCTTGGTGTCAGTCTAGATTGGTTCTTTGTGTACTCTGCATTTCCTCTCTGTAATTGACATTCTGTGTCATAGGAGAAGACCGGCATAGGAAACACTTTAGGCCACTGCTGTGTTCTTAATGATTCCGAGGAAGAGCCGCTAAGTAGTACTGTGTCATCGGTATTCACAGATTCAGAGGAGGAGTCTTCACTGTACAGTCCACTTGTAGGGGTACTATTTAATGGTATCTCAACTGGGTACAAGACCACAGTTGTAGAATCGGAGTCTAATTCGACAACTTTGATCAATGTTAAATCTTTAATCGCATGTGTAGATGTAAGATTAACAAATGTGTTCCCAAAATCAGTGTCTTTATTCTGTAGCCTTATGTAACCTGCTAATCCACATGAATTCTTGACCTCCTCAATGAGCTCTTCCATTGAGTTGGGAATCCCATTTCGAAGCTCCAGTCTGACGCTGTTGTGGTCGTTCAAGATGATCAGCAATCGAACAGGTGGTTCAATATCAGCCATGGCGCTCTAAGAGAAAGAGAAATAGAGAGATGTGAAGAGCGAATTAATGAAATGCAGGTGTACACTCAATACATTCTTTCTTTTCAAATGGCATTGTACTTTACAAAGTATTACATACAAAGTTCATATATATATATATATATATATATATATTAGGGCTGTCAAACAATTACATTTTTTTAAATCAGATTAATCACAGCTTAAAAATGTATTAATCATGATTAATCACCATTCAAACTATGTCCAAAATATGCCATTTCTTTATGTATATTGTTGTGGGAATGGAAAGATAAATGAAAGAAGGCGGATATATCCATTTAACATACAGTATGTATGTTTATTATAACATTGTTCTGTGTGTCAAAATGAAAGACAGCCCACTAAAATTCGTTACTCAAAGCATATACTTTATTTTAGGACAGTGGTCAACATTTTGGTAATGTAAAAATATATAACACAATGTTGTAAACTAAAGTTACATTTACAATATCTTTATCAACTGAACTCGAAAATTAAAATATAAGTCGCTCGTCAATTTGAAAGAAACACACTTACTTAAATTGACGTTTAACACCAGAATTTCTACTCTGGTAATACATACAAATTCATAGTCTTATCTATTTATTTACAATAGAAAACACGCAGCCCGCCTGTTCATACTGTTTACAGGCCACCAAGCCTCAGTTAAGAAAAGGTAAAGTTAATATACTTAGCTTATAAGGGCTATCAACAGCCGGTAATTATTATTATTTAACAACTCTTTTTATTGGGTTCTTTTATTTTGGGTTAAGTAGATTGTCAGAATAAGTGATACATTGATTTAACTTCTGTTAGACAGCTATCATACTGAATAAATATTTACAGTGAATGTATGCAAACATATATGGCATTAATAATGTATAATCTAATTACATTAACTGTGAATGTTTCATTTTATTTAAAATGAAATAAAATTACATGAACAAGTTGATTCAAGAACAAATCTCTGTTATTAGATCAATACTTTTCTTATATGACTATTATTGCTACATTTGAAAGGTCTTTACCAGCTTTGGAATTATATATATATATAGCACCTTCTGCCATCCCATCTCTACTGACAATCATTAACACTTAGATTTTATATTTATATTCACTGTTTGATGCTGGACCTAAGATTTTCAACGACATAATTACTCTGTTGCTATGTTAGATCATTACCCAGTTTTCTCTATCATCAACACAAATAGGAAGTGAGTATATTTTCCAGGTGGTGCTTTGGTAAAGCAGACTGGGAGAAATGTAGAATTTGCTGTAAGGAGTCAGCACAATTGTTAGCATTAGAAGGAAGTATAGAGGAGTGATCAAATCAAATCACAATGCACATTAAAGAAGCAGCAAATAAAACTATACCAAAAAGAACAACAGAGGGTAGGAAGAAAGTGGTGCCGTGGTGGAATGAGGAATGTAGCAGAGCTATTAAAGAACAAAACAAGGTATTCAGTAACTACAGACATAGTATTAACATCACACTTGTGTAAATGGATGGAGAAGATGACATATAGACATGTCTTAGAACAAAGAGGGTTGCTGAGTAATTTCCAGACTGGTTTTCGCAAAGGAAGATCCACAATGCTTTGGTTAGAGTGATCAATGAGGTGGGAATACAGTGTGAAGACAATGAAAATGAAAGAGGTTATGGCAATAGTATATTTTGACATTGAAAAGGCTTATGACTCTATGTGGAGGGATGGGTTACTCATCAAATTAAGTGACAGGTGACAGTAACAGGATCATGGCTCAGACAGGAAATTCAGAGTTCAAGTAGGGGCAGAGGTTTCGAAAGACTTCAATATAGAAAATGGTATTCCCCAAGAGAGTTCAATCAGTGTGATATTATTTAACATTATGATAAATGACATATTGACTAAGTTGGACGGATGCATCAAACCTGCGTTGTATGCAGATGACGGGGACATATGGATAAGGGGAATACATTTTCCAGAAGTGGTCATACAACTGGGGTTTCAAACTGTCAGCAAGCACATCTTGCTTCATGACATTTACAAATAAACGCAAGATGGAGACTGAGAAGCTTACAGCATATGGAAAGCCGATGAATGAGTTCAATGCATTTCAATATCTGGGGCTATGGTTAGATAGTAAATGTACATGGAAAACCCATATTAAACATTTGGAAACAAAATCCCAAAAAGTTTTGAACCTATTAAGAGCAGTGCCTGGATGAGACTGGGGGGCAGACAAACAGGCACTAAATGACATCTATAGGGCAATTATGAGGACAACTCTGGATTACGGGTGTATAATATATGCAGCAGCAGCAAAAACGTCATTACTAAATATTTATAGATTACAATATAAAGCGTTACGGTTGTGTATAGGTGCAATTAAGTAAATAATTATCACAATTACCACAAAATATACACAAGAGTGTGTTGGAGTTGGTATATATATCCCAGACTTTAAAATATTGATTTCAAGAAGAGCGTCAGATCAATTATCACTCAGTGTGCAACAGAAATGCTGGCTGTAATAATAGGATTACAGTGGGTTGAAGAGGTCAGACCAGATAGGGTGGTGATATGCACAGATTCATTATCCATTTTAAAAAGTATACAGTCAGAGAAGAATTACTCATAGAACTTAATCTAGGAAATCATGATAGCTAGACTCATACTGGATCACACAGCATTGAATGTTACTCTATGTCATAGGAACTGTGGAGTTAAAGAAAATGTGGAACATATCATATTACACTGCAACATGTACAAAACAGAGAGGGCAAAACCAGGGCTGGACTGGGACAGCAAATCGGCCCTGGCATTTAGAGCCAGACCGGCCCAAATCCATAAAACAAACGAATAGTAGCGGTTATTGACAAGAAGAATAACTCAGTATAATTAAAGAAAAACGCTATTATTATCCTTTTTACGTACCAGGGGCAAACTGAACTAATACATACAACAACATACAACTGCCAGCAAACATGCTTTCGATGTCTGCTTTAGAGCACCGTAAGAAAAAAGCTTCAGCACAGGTTGAATGTGTGATGCTCTTTTCGAGCTCCTCTGTACGCTGGTGTGCGTGCCTCCAATCTGACATTCCAGTTATAAATGTGCCCGTGTCAGTCCTCTTCCCAAATGCGAGACATACAAAACAAAACAAAACAACATATGAGGTCCCTTGCAATATGACGCCACTTTCTGCTGGTGCCATCTTCACAGGTGAATACCTTCTGCACAACTGGAGTTCTGGTATGTTGTTGTGGGTGCTGTTCTAAAAACATCTGTAACATAGATGGCTCGGGGCGGGCAAAGTAATCTATGTCCTCCTGCTCTTTGCTCTCCTCACTCTCCTCCTCTGGGGGTGCTGCCTGGCTCAACACGATGATACAGAGTGAATGGATTCCCTGATAGAGGTCCATACACATAGGCATTGACATAACAATACCACACAGCTAATGGTCAAAACGACATGTGTGCCTCCATTTTTTATCTATTTCTATATTATTCATTCTATATATTGTCAATCAAAACTACCACAACAAGCTGACTATAAACATTTTCTTCAGGTCCCAAAAGACCACTGTTGCCCTTATAACCAAATAAGTGAATAAACTAAACTAAACAAGCTGCCAGCTGACAGTAATTGTTCATGAATGTTGGTTAATGTTCAATGAGACAACGTATCAGAGTCCCATTAAGCTATATTTTAACTTGCCAGGGAAAACCTAAAAAAGCCAGCTTACTAGCTTGTAGGCTAACGAATTTCTCTTATAATATGTGTCTTATTAGTGCTTCATCAAGGGGACATTAATGGGTTCCATAACTACAGAGTATCATAACCTTAATAATAATCTTTTCCTAATTTTCTGAGCTTCTGCTTACCGCCAGTTCTCCTCGCTCTCCCCACTCGCGCTGATCTCTCTCCCTCTCATCATCTTCCTCACCACCAATATCGGCCACGGGTTAGAAGAAGATGGACCTGCTGCACCTGTACTAAACATGTCGGTTATTTTGACACAAGCGGCAGCATCAGCACGATGCACCCGCAATTGTTCTGCTCTCCCTTTTCGCTTGGCCTTCGCCTTCGCCATTTCTAACTCGAACTTTTTTTTTCTCGAAAAAAAAGGCAGTTTGGCTTCAACGGCCGGCTCACCTCCTGGGGGCGTGATTTAATGATGCACACCGAGCGGCCCAAAGGGGGAGGTGATTAAAGATTTGATTGGGCCGACCCAGTGTCAATTACTAAAAACATTTAAACAGAGGGCCAATCTACCCGTCTTTTGGGCCGGGACTTCAGAAAAAAAAATGACGTGTCGGCCCAAAAGGCACGTCGGCCCACCGGGAAAATGCCCGGTATGCCAGATGGCCAGTCCACCCCTGGGCAAAACTAAGAGACAGGGTCAGAGAGGCAGGAAGGGAGTGGAGCCTGATGGGGATACTGGGAACAGAAGGTGAGGGGGTAAGAGCTACCAGGAAGGCCATTCTTAAGTATTTGAGTGAAAAAGGATTGATTGGAAGAATTTAAAACAACGTAAACACAGTGGTATAATTCCACAAGTGTTGATAGGATGATATGTTGATACACGCTCTTGTACAGTAGGGGGCGGTATGCACCTTAAAGTTGTTTGCAATCCGCCAAAAAACCGAGAAGAAGAAGAAGAAGAAGAAGAAGGATTATACATCCATGGAACGACCAGACACATGGCAGCAACGTTCCCTCTGCTTCATTCATTTCTCCTGTTCAACAGGTTAGTAGTGTGGACACCGATTATGTCATATTTCGATCTAAGAAGTGTGTTTGAAACTGTTTTATGTGTAGTTTAATGTCATTCTGTGAGCTACGCCACTAGCGTGTGGCTAATGGCGTCCGCTAGCTTCTTTAGCACAGGCTGTTGCCCCCTGCATAATGAAACATGTTACCATGTGTATGACTCCCGTGCACTAGTCTGGCTTACATTTAAAGTTTATTCTGTTTATATAAATATGTGAAATGCTGGTCTGAGGTCATAATTGTTCATATTATTTAAATGCTAAAGCGCTAATGCTATGCTAATAGTGTGCCTGTACAACATAGCCATGTTAAAGTGACTACAGTCAACCGGAGGGTGTGTTATCTGTAATCGCTGTATTATATACTGTAAATGAAAAAGGCTTTAATCCTTCATGAAAGTCATAATATGGCAACTGGATGTATGTCCATTTTTGATTAGAGACAAATATGTCATACGGTTATTTTGATTTGCCAAATGTATGTTTACATTCTCAGTTAGCGTCAGGCCTCACTGAGGCGAAGTATTGAGGTAGAAAGCTGGTGAAGCCATTTCCTGCTGTCATTATATTCTGTTTGCACAGATAATAAACCTGGTTGGCACGAAGGAAGTCGTTTTCATTCGACACAACGCAGAGATACATGTGGCGTCAATCCAGACCGGTTACACAAAGAATGATTAGATAAATAGAGAAAACAGATATAATTTGTAAGTGAATTTATTAATTTGTTTAATACATTCTGGCTAGAACGACCACACAGACGGCAGCAACTTTCCCTCTGCTTCATTCTTTTCTCCTGATCAACAGGCTTATTATCTGATTACCAGCTCTGCACAGCTGACTTGTAACACTAGCAGCAGTGGAGATGGAGCATCAGAACCTGGAGGCTTCGACTCTCCTGAAGAAGAAGAATACAGCAACAAGGATCCATTTGAAGATAGGTAAATGTAAATATTACAGTAATAGTGTACTTGCATTGTGTGGGTGTAAGGGTGTAACTTTGGTTTGAGAAGTGGGGGGGGGGACAGAACAGGGGGCAATGAAACATTTTCTCAATTTAATTCCATTTCCTGCCTTTCTACAAATATATTAGGGACTATAGTGTTAACAAATCCAAGAAAAATATGTAGTGTATATAATGAGTGTGCACACTTATCTAGTATCCTATCCATGTGAACCTGTTTTATTTGTGATGACATCACATCCTCTAGGGGGGGTACTAGTATATATATTTCAATCATCAAAATCCATTAGAATATGCTCACAAGCAATAACACATATTTGATCAACTCCTCTCTCCTATCTTTATCTTACCTAGTCTGCATTCTTTCTTTTAATTTATGCATATTTTACTAATCACTCCCCTTTCAAATTGTGTTTTTTATTTTGTACTGACCTATTGCACACAGTGGAATGATTTATTAACTACTTTTATATACAACTAATATTACATAGATGGAAATGATGACCAAATCTCCCTGAGCTGACGTTATCTCTCTCAGTCCCACAGGAGAGAGCTCTCCCTCTCCTTATTGTTGAAACGGCTTCTAATCTCCGTTAGCTCCGAGCTAGCACCAAATACTAACAACGGCCCATTCCCAAACCCGCCCCCCTACACCCTACCCCCTACCCCTCCGTTTGCGCGTTCACGCGGAGGGTCCGCCATATTGAGGGCTGTTCCAAAGCAACGAGTGTGGAGCGGTGTGGAGGGGGAGTGGGCTCTAAAGCCCTCAAACAGCGAGTCTGCAGCGGTGCTGACTTGAGACCGGTCTCTACTTGACCGGAGTCACGCTGTGTGTGTCCGTCAGGAAACACGCTGAGGGAGTGGTTTGGGATTGGGCCAACGTCTCTCTTTCTATCTCTCACACGCTGCTGCTGCTGCTGCTCCTCCTCCTCCTCCTCCTCCTCCTCCTCCTCTCCTCCTCCTCCCCTCCCCTCCTCCTCCTCCTCCTCCAGAGAGAGAGGATTTTATTTTGAGTTATGCTTGAGAAACATTCCACTTGAACTTTATTTTAACAAACTTAGTAGTAATTATTGTCCTATATTTTTTTTTCAGATTTCACAGCTTCCTGGGCCTAGCAGCAAGAACCTCCATCTGTCCCTGCCCCCAGGTCAAGATCTACCGTGGCTCAAGGGCCTTCACCACCAAGGACCAGAGGACCATCATCACGACAGTGGCCTCCATCTGCCACAAGATTAAGATACACCTCGGTACAAAGGCCTCCACCACAGCTATCACGATCAACCCAGCCAGCAAAGAAGTCTCGCCTAGCAGACGTACCTCCCACATGGCCACCAGCATCAACCTGAGACTATCACACCTACCTCCCTCCGACACAACCACCAGCAGCCCATGCACCATCACCTACACAGCAGCCAGACCCCCTGTCCTGGAAGACAGACAAAGACCATGACACTGCTTCCCCTGTCTTTACATTTATAATGAATAGTTGGTTGAAAAAGTTCTGATATTGTAAATATTGAGATGATACAGTTTCTTATAATAACATAAATTGTTGGTTGAAAATGTGTATTTGTACACATCACATGAACCTTGGTATGGAATATGAAGTGATGAATCAGTCCTGATGTAACCTTTCTGTGGTGAAAGCAGAGGGATGGAACTATTTTACACATGAATAACATTTCATTTAATCTATTTAGGCCTATAGTGTAATTCATATTATTTCACTACTTTTGTAAACCAAATCTAAAACGCCCCAAAAAATAGATGAGATGAGTAAATGTGTTTTCACCTATGGTTTTCCAAAAATCAGATTTCTCATTTTCAGCCAAGTATCTCATAAGACAGTGCTCTAAGGTGAGTGACTTGCATCTCTAGCAAGACCAGAGAGTGTCCTGAATATTTTGACAAGTAACATATGGGGTGCCATGTTTTAAGTACATTTAAAAAGTGATTTAAGGAGACGTCTACATATCGAGAAAATATCCTTATACTCCATAGGGTTAAGGAAAAGGGTAAGGCAATTTTTTATATATATCTTTTATATTGTTTGATTTAAAGAAGAGAAAAATGAGTTTCATCCCTGAATCTGGAATAATATACAATTTACAGCAAAGCCTAAAAATGTCAAGAACTTTTCAACTACAGATTGCTTTGGTCTGGCTTTACTCTTCACTGATTGGTTAAAGACACTTTAAAATTAGTGGCTATGGAAATCAGAAGGAGGGGCTCATTATCATATTAAAAAAACGCGCGTTTTATACGCGTCGAGAACGCGCGAAAAACGGCGTTTTTTACGAAAAACGGGCGTTTTTTACGAAAAACGCGCGTTTTAAACGGGCGAATAGTGGCACTTTAGGCTTTCGATATCGATACATTTCCCGCTCGTGAGTAGCTTGTTTTACGCGCTAGAATATTGACCTAAATCTGACTCCATAGCTGGGCACATCATTTTTAAATTGCTCCAACACCATCAACTCACACAATGCGACATACGTATCCACTTTCAAGGAGTTACACCACCTACCGAAAGAGGTAACCAGATCCCTGGCAAACTCAACATGTGTCTGCTTGTCAGACATCTCCCAGGACCTGAACCTCTGCCGATAAGCCTCAGGGACCAACTCGTAAGCCCTCAACACAGCAGTTTTAACCCTCAGATACACTTTGCTATCCTCCATCGTTAAAGCAGAGTAGGCTTCCTGGGCCCTACCTGTTAGCACACACTGCAGCAATAAGGTGCTATTAGCCTCTGACCACTCTCTGCTCTCAGCCACACGCTCAAACAAGGAGAAAAATGTATCTGGATCTCGTTCATTAAACTGAGGCACAACCCGCAGATTACCGGAAACGTCAAATGGAGTAGCTCTATCAGGGAAATTAGATGCCTGACTTGCAGCTCCAGCAGGTAAACCCAACCTCCGCTCCTCTAACTCAAGCCTTTAATTTCTAGCTGCAACAGCAACAGCTCCTTTCTCTGCTCAAAAGTCAGGTCTGTATCACGGGAGCCAGACGTACTGCCACTGTCTCTGCTAGGATCACCAGTATATTTCCCCCCTTTGAAAACACCTAACTCGAACAGATTTGCTCTTACAATCCCTCTTATGTTTTCCTTCATCCTCTTATCCCCAACATCCAAGCGGAAATGTTCAGCAACACCGATCAGCTGCTCACGTGAGAAACCCTCCAGTAGCTCCTCTGTAGGCGCTCTCACAAACTCCTCCACACTCTCCATCATGCAAACACGGAGTGCACGTTCACGCTACCACACAACCTACACGCTACCGTGGCCCGTTCCTCCAACTGCTTTCAGAAACTAGATAGGATGGTTGATGCTGCTGAGTCACCAAAGGAGGACCCACATGCAATCAGTCAAGGCAGCCAGAAAGGTTCGAGTGATTTATTTACAGAAATAAAATTATACTGGCTACTTGGCATAATAATAATAATCCACAGTACACATTTCTGTTTAACTCTCTGAAATGCCGATTCATTACTCTCTCGGTCTGATTTTTAGTTGCCTACATCTATATGCAAGTTCTGCAGCTTGTGAAACAAGTTTATTATGCAGTAATGTCTGCGTTGAGGAGTTTTGTTTGCCACACTAAATGCTGCTGCAGTTTCTGCTAACCTCCCTCTGCTCATTCTGACCGGACTTTTAAAAAAGAAAAAAAAATGTTGAGTGTTACGTCTTTGTTGGCTTAATAATTGTATTCAATGACCATAAAAGCGTAGCCTTATACTGTACTAAAGGTGATATCGGAAGTTGCTGAACATAATCTATAGGGTAACAAAGCAATGGAGTAAAAGTCTCATTTTACTAAACACCTGTGCCTCAACTTTCCTTCAACCCTTATATCAGGAAAACCTACTTAATGAAGATATTTGCCGTTTGTCTTTACAATTTTAACCATTTGGTTTTAGAATACTTGCCGTTAAATGGTTTGGTGAAGAGATGCAAACAAAATCTACAATATAAATATGTGAAACTTTACTTTCAAGATAAGATTACAGTATCAAGATGGCAGTACATTGGACAACAAAGCGACAGCAGGTTGTTTATTTGAACCACAGTTTAAAGTATTTTCTTGGTCAAATACCAAGATTAAATTCCTGGACTGTTTTCAATTTCTTTTGGGTTCAAATAATTAAAAGGCAGCTCAAGCTTTGAGTTCCTCTCGGTAATAGCCATACTGAGGGAGGACAGATCTGCTTGAAAATCTTCGATCATCTGTAAGGCTGCAGGCTCAGCAAAGCGTTGCTCAGGATAAGTACCGAGGGGTTCCTGGCGTGGACAAAATCCAAATGTTATGCAAGGGAATGGGACATATTTGAAAAGGTAGAGTTAGTGGTTGTGATTAATGTAACGCAGGATACTCACAAAATCACTGAAATTCCCCCTGAGCAGCCATGTATATGACATTACAAGTATTGCGCTTGATTTTTTGGGCAGATATGCCAAGACGTCCTCCATGCTTGACTGTTCCTTTGTAGTTTGAGGAGCTTTGTTCAGGATAAGTGGACCATTGGGAATCCAACCTAGATGGTCAAACTTAAAAAAAAATCTTAAGGGTTAGAATAAAAAAGGCATGGTTTGACATTAATAAATCTCATTTGTTCTCCTAATTTATTTATGGTAGAGATGAATGTTGAATTACTTTAATCTCACCCATAATGTTACCAAGTAAGCTGTGCTCACAACTGAGCCAGCCAGCTATCAATGTAAAATGTTCCAATTGTATTTTTTTTACACTTTGTACAAAACACAAGAGGTGTAACACTAAATCATTGCACTTTAGGTTAGGGTTAGTAGTTGTCTTCTTTGACTGCTTAATGTACTGTATAGCATCTTTAGCTCAAAACATGATGTTTTGTGTACATACTTTAATGGAGCTGTGGGATCACCAAAAGAGAGATAACAATCACTAAACTAGAAGAACTACTAAGATGCAAGCTCCTCCAGCCTGATTGTCTACCTTTTTGTTATATCTCTAATTTTCAATGGTTTGAGGGCAAGGAGCACAAAACCAGTCATTATGGCGCCAACACATTGGGACTTTGGAAGAAGTGTTGGACAAGCAGTTGTACAGAGATCAAAACACTGACGTCTAACTATAGGATGTAC
>JAULUE010000316.1:0-13748 GCA_036324585.1 Champsocephalus esox
ATGGGGCGAAGCCTGCGAGCTAGTTCAGGCAGTCAACTCGAGCACTTATGCTGCATTCATACATAACGCCCCCTTGCCGCTCTACAACCAACCAAACAGAGTCTCCTTAATATGCCGCTCTATTTAACCTGCCAGATCGCTCACCATGCATTGCTTGCTGCTGCTATTGATGCAGCTACGTCGCTGCTGCTTGCTGCGTTCATTTGCTATTGCTGCATTCATTTGCTATTGCTGCTTTCATGTTCGTGCTGTGTTTCA
Source organism: Champsocephalus esox (assembly GCA_036324585.1). NCBI lineage: Eukaryota > Metazoa > Chordata > Actinopteri > Perciformes > Channichthyidae > Champsocephalus > Champsocephalus esox. The sequence continues at coordinate 259 of JAULUE010000316.1, forward strand.
TGTTGCTGCTGCTTGCCTGCCGTTGCTGTCCTTGCAAATGTCTATTGCAATCTCCGACTCTGGAACCGAATCGTCATACGCAAGAAGCCGTAAGAAATGCCTCATTCCCGAAACACAGGCTAGCTCAGAGCATGGTTCAGACGCCGCTGGAAAAGTACCTGCCATCCTGTCCTACCATCTCGAAGTAAAATCAGCGCTTGAAGCCTTTAATTGCACGATATATTCCCGTGAACAAACTCGATTTCCTCTACCTGCAATGTAAACAAATGTTTCTACTTCCGCGTTCAACCACGTTGTGCCACTGACGTCACACTCCCGAGGATTCTGGGAATTGGAGTCCCAGATCCAGCCACGAGTTCTTGCTTCCTGACAGGTATATAATACTATTCTGCATAAGCAATGTTTTATTATGGAAATATTTGGCCTGCAGTAAGTCATATTTGAGGCAATTATACAGAAGTTGATTATATATAAGTACTTATACTAGGCCTACTATAAATCAATGAAATTAAAAACGGAAATAAATTAATAATTTCCATCACGTGAATATGAAGGGAAGCTCGATACATTTTTGACCATCATTTTAGACTTCAAAAACGTGCTCCTACAGCGTCTTTTCTATGAATACCATGAATCATTCTCTGCCAAGCGGCCATATACATTTAATCACCTACCAAAGAAGAGTTTTTCCTCACAGGAATTAAGCTCTACCTGCAATATCTGCCCCTCGCTGGGTGTGCCTCAGGAGGCTTCATGCTGCAAATCGTTTCCAAGCTCTTCCTAATCACAGATGTTCGTCAAATGACCTTATCACAGGCTTAAATCAAGGTTTCTTAGCAAGTTATGCTGGCTCCCAGGGACCCATGTCTGTTGAAACCTGCACTCAAGACTGAAGTTTGCACTGAAGGAGCCAGGAGTATTACACGTGCTGCTATTTAAACGTTTAAAAACACAACAGGCCCCTAGCCTAGTGCTAGGAGGAATTATTCTAGCAACGTTTCTTTATTGAGCCGTTCCTCACAATTATTCTGTTAAGACTTTATTCACTACTACAATTGTTCCCGTTTATTTGCTCTGTAGATGACATGAAAGGGAAAGCAGACATCCCATATGCCTTCTGTGGCATATATATTTTAAGGTTTTACAATCAAATGTGCATTTGGTTGCCATAGTAGCCCACGTTTCTTTGACATCAGAAGCATTATGCTGGATTCTCTACGACACATATACATTGTCATCTCATTTAGAAACACCGGAAAAGTCTGCAAGAGTGTGATTTGAGCTTAAGAAGCAGTCCTGAAGAACCATCATCGCAGGAAAGACAAAAGACAAACATATTTTGTCGAGCAGATTGTCTGTGACAAGGCAACCGGTAATTGTTTGAGCAACACCTTTGCAGGGGATGCCCACTGCGGGTGGCAGAACAGACCAGAATCTAGTAGACTTCTCAGAATGACTAGAGATCTTGTCATAGTCCAAAACAGTTACCAGGCACAGCAGAATCCCGATATGGGCCATTTCCCCAGACCAGCACACAGTATCCGCGATGTTCCTGGAGCAAAATCAGCACAGCAGCAAAGGACAGGCGAAAACAGCAGCGTGGAAGCGCTCCGGTCCCTCCGTGGTATCCCCGGGGTGAAAGCAGGCTCTGCAAAAGCAGAACCAGGACAGGTGGAAAGCAGGCCCCAGCGGTGGTAAAATCCTCCTCCGTACAGCAGCACACGCCCGGTGGAAGCAGGCCAAGCCCGAAGCGTGGATCCACTCCGTCTCTCCGCGACGACTCCGGGGGAAAAAACCTCTCCAGTACAGCCGTATTCTACAGATGGGAGCAGGCCTCCGTAGATCGCAGATCGCAGGCAGCAACAGGTGGAGCCGCTCCGTCTCTTCGCTCCGTCTCCGGAGGTAAAACACCTCAGTACAGCCGGGCTCGGCAGATAGCATAAAACTACTACTTGTATAAACAGGGATGGCTCAAAGTTTGTAAGCAGGAGAGCTAGATGCTAACAGATGCCAGATGCTAACAGGTAGTGCGAGCCTGTAGAAATTGCGACCAATGACGTGATGACCTTAAGGCACCATAGTCTTAGGTCACGTTCACACCTGCTTGGTTAGTACTATTGAATCGGTCCCTGTAGCGTTAACCCCTTGATGCGGTTCGTTGGATTGGTGTGGAAGCAGTCCGATACCTCTGCTCCGCCTAAAAGAGGTGGTCTCGGGTCGCTCGCTAGTAAACTCTGGAGAGGTTCATTGCTGGTGTGACATAGTCCGCATCAAAACATGGGAAACAACTATTTGCGCGTCATCGCTTGTTTTGCTATCTATGCTGTGTGCAACATCCAGTAACCTATAGGGTCATGCATTCATTCTGGTGACTGTTTACCTCACTGGTTCCCTGTGTACAGAGAAAAAGCAGTGGTACAATTTCATCAGAGCCACCTGTCATCGGTGAAACCTCCTCACTGCATAACGTCTCATTATGTGTTATAATGTTTTTAATGCACGTTGTCTGATTTATAATCCTATGCGCCGGCCGCATAGTCTGTTGATGTGCTCTCCAGATTAACAGCAGTATGAAAATAACCTGCCAATGCTCCATGATGCAGGCTACTGTAGGAATTGCTGGGATCTGCATTTTATCCGCTTAATGTCCCGCCAATTGTTGAAAAAGCATCTCCGTACAATGACTTTAGTTTACAGTTCATAGTCTGTTTGAGGTTGCCTGGGTGAATGCAAACCCAACCTTCTGTAAATGAAACGATGTAATACACTTGCGTCTGGTGTAAAGACGCGGACTATTCAGCATGAATGCAATCTTAGAGATGGCTATTGCTCAGATCTTTGGTCTTAGCCCCTCTGCGATGAGTAGAAGGTTATGTTCATTCTTTTATAATGACCTTGCGGTGTCCTCAGATCCTCTCTAGTTACTTACAGATGCTGCGCCTTCTGCTGGTTCGGGGGATTTCACAAAGAGTGCTTTGCCCCACCAGCTTGCCATGCCCTCGTTCAACCAAATGACTCTGGATCTACACGTCAAGCCCTCAAGGATTTCCCATATTCTGCCTCCAACCAAGAGCATGATTCAAAGCATACAATTCAGCTTGGTACTTTATCTTCTTCTGTCCCAACCTCCTCTGTGTACTTATGCAATAGATATAATAGTTGTTCATGCATTAATGGTATTTTCATTAGAATCCTGCAATCTTCAAGTGCTAAGTATTAAGCCACGCTAGAGTTCATTAATTTGCTCCTCAAGGGCCTTAAGAAGGCACGTCCTCCACGCAATGATAAAGACTGCCTCTTAACTTTGCACCCGTGCAAAGGTTAATGTATACATTCAGGCAAAGGGGTTTCACTATACATTGATAAACGTCAGATGCAGTTGTTACAGCTTTCTATTGGTTTCTCAGGTGGCGAATATACACGGACCTCTCACCTTTTAATCCTCAGCATAATCTCTCCCTTACTGAATTCACTTTGGAGATCAAATATACACACTGTTTTGAAACATTCAATGTCTGACAGTTCTGTTTGGAGAGTCAAGGAACCCCGAATAATCATTGCTAAAACTAACACTGTTTTCTTTGTCCTTTATCTTCCATGCTGAACTTCTCGCATCATTGCCCTCTGACACATGCGTCGGCACCCATGTGTATTCGATGGCTGCAAACCCAACGACGAGGGTTCTTCTCCAAGCTGCGTGATCTCTGCCTAAACTGCGACCTGCCCCCAGATCGCTATTCCCACTGTTTAAGAATCTGCACAGCCACAACCGCAGCTCTATATCCGCCTACCTCAACCCTGAGTATCCTGGGCCGTCGGTCATCTTCTGCCCACCAGCTCTATATCATGCCTCACATGAATGAGATCCTTGCAGCACAAACAACCATGAGCTCTTGCACTACTCGATGATGAGTAACGTTCAAAGATGTATATCTGTAGAATCCTGTTATTGCATACCAGGTGGTTGCTGGGTTAGATTATATTTATTTCATTATAGTATATTCCCCTCATAGCTGCATGCTTGGGGGGGAAAGCTCATTGTCGCTGCCTCAAAGACCCAGACATGGCAGTCTTGATAGGTAGTATATTCCCCTCAAAGCCGCGGTGCTGGGGGGGGGTCGGCACTGGTCACTTCCAGGCCTACACATGGCAGTCTCGCTAGGTAGTATATTCCCCTCAAAGCCGCGGTGCTTAAGGGGGATGGCTTTTCGGGCTGTTCCCGGGCCTTCACATAGCAGTCACTAGGTAGTATATTCCCCTCAAAGCCGTGGTGCTTAAGGGGGATGGCTTTTCGGGCTGTTCCCGGGCCTTCACATAGCAGTCACTAGGTAGTATATTCCCCTCAAAGCCGTGGTGCTTAAGGGGGATGGCTTTTCGGGCTGTTCCCGGGCCTTCACATAGCAGTTTCATTAGGTAGCATATATAGGTAGTATATTCCTCTCAAAGCCGCTGTGCTCAGGGAAGAATCAGCTCTGGGCTATTGCTCAGGCCTACACATAGCAGTCTCACTTAGTAGTATATTCCCCTTAAAGCCGCTGTGCTCAGGGGGAATGGCCACATGGCAGCTCGCCAGGCCCTCTACTTATCAGTCTTACATCACCAGCGTCAGGCTCGGGCTATGCAGTTTTGGGGGATAGTATCTAATCTCCACGCAGTTTTGGGGGTTAGTTATTTAATCATCACTCATCGTGCTATGTATATCTATGGAGTGATGATGCCCGAGCCTAGTCGCCAAACTCAACTATATGCTGCTTCGAATAAACATGTTAAAGGAACACGTGAGTTGTCTGACTGAAATGGGGCGAAGCCTGCGAGCTAGTTCAGGCAGTCAACTCGAGCACTTATGCTGCATTCATACATAACGCCCCCTTGCCGCTCTACAACCAACCAAACAGAGTCTCCTTAATATGCCGCTCTATTTAACCTGCCAGATCGCTCACCATGCATTGCTTGCTGCTGCTATTGATGCAGCTACGTCGCTGCTGCTTGCTGCGTTCATTTGCTATTGCTGCATTCATTTGCTATTGCTGCGTTCATGTTCGTGCTGCTGTGTTTCATGTTGCTGCTGCCACCTGTAGGCTCGGGGGTTAGTTATTTAATCATCACTCATCGTGCTATGTATATCTATGGAGTGATGATGCCCGAGCCTAGTCGCCAAACTCAACTATATGCTGCTTCTAATAAACATGTTAATAAACACGATTGGAGGACAGCGAGAGAGAGAGAGTGGTGCACCGCAACCTCCTCACACAGTGTATGTTCCTTCCAGTGGAACGAGTCAGTGAAGTGATAGGAGAAGAGGTTGAATCGGATGCAGCAGAGGACTATGAGATTGATCATACAGAGGAAGTTGAGGAGAATGCGGGACCTGGGACACAACTGGTACACGATGAGCCCAAACAAATGGAGGAAGTGGATGTGGTTGAAGGACAAATGGATGAAGGAGATGAGGAAAGTACGACTGTGAGTGACACCAAATCACTTGACAAGGCTCCTAGGAGAAATCCACCAAGAAATCGGTGTGCCCCGAAGAGACGGTCATGTGAGTCACAAGTCCTGAGTTCGGAAGAGGACCAGAGGAGGAGAGAAAGGGGATGGAAGTTGTGGCAAAGGGCCAAAGCAAGTAGAGAAGCAGGATAGGGGTGACACAATCAAGCCACAACATTCTGACTGTTAAAATGTATAACACGCACACATTTTATAAGACACTCATACATACAGAAAGGTTATTTATTTCTCTTTAACTGTTTAAATAGTTTGTGCTACATGGCCTTTGTTGTATTGTGTTTGGCCTGATGTCTGGGACACCATCAATTAAAGAAGTGGTAGATGTAAGGTAACAGCCTTGACAGGCCACTAGGTGTTGCTGTTGTGCAGCAAATTGTTGTTTTTTGTCCATTGTGGGACACCATATTTCTCTTGTTGTTCTGGGTGCGGCCGCCATCTTGGCGCTAATGCTTGTATTTACTCCGCAAAAGGTGAGCAGTGTTAATGGCGGCAAATAATTGTACACATTATTATGTTAAAAACGTCCAAACATTCAATTTATTTAATTAATGGGTTAGTTTAAATGTTTATTTACCCGTTTGTGTATGTTTGGGAGTGAGATGTTTATGTTTTGTCTGTTCATTTGGTTATTGTATTTGTTAGCATGGAGCTAATGGGCTAATGCTTGTATTCACTCCGCAAAAGGTGTGTCAGAAGAGCTGCCATTGTGAAGAATAAATCGCTGGTCAGCATCTCCACCGCAATCCGATCTGCTGTGTCCTGTTTTCCGCCCCTCTGCATAACATCCCATCACCAATAACAAACACAACGCAGAGTCCCATGGTGTTCAGAGAGGCTACGGGACATTTGGGTTACATTTACATTTATCTTTTGGTATATTTGGCTCCATAGGAACACTTTGATGCACATTCAGTAGGCCAGTGTGTGAGGTTGTGGTTGCGATGCCGATATCCGGACGCGTTCAGTGAGGACTACAAAATGACAATGAGGTGACTGGGGATGTTTGTTCAAAACATTGTAAACGTGAATAAATCATTTCAAATATGTATTTGTCTCTGACTTTCATTTGTACATCGTTGTTAATGTGATGTTTAGTAGCTTTGATAGCTGTCCATACCTCCAGACAGCCTAAAAGTAAGACACAAGTTGTTTACTCACAGCCCGAATGCAGCATCGAGATCTGTGGCCAGCTGTGATCCTCTCCGATTAACTTGTGACAGGACTTCTGTAGCTATTCTCCAGCAAGCAAGGTTTTTATTAAATACCTCCATCCCTCTCATCACAACAAGACTCTACACTGTGCAGAAAAAAAACAACATACATGAAAATAACCTTGCTGGATAGCTTAGAATGAAACAAACAAACTATCTTCCATGGCTGATAGCCGTTATTGATGTCACAGTAACGGCTAAACCACAGACAAGTCCATCGGGGGGGCACAAGTTGAATCCATATAATGAAATTGTTATTTTATATATATGTATATATCTATACATGCTATATATATTTATATTTATTTCTATCCTACATTGTCTAGGCTGTCAATGTGGCTATCATGGAATTCCTCAAAGAGATTGTTGGCTTCTTTGGCTGACACCACAACTTTGGCGAGGTGCTCTGCACAATTGTTTTTCCTCCTGCATATGTAGTGCAGTTCCCCATCTGGTATTGACATATCATAATTATACATGTATTGGGAGTGTTATAATAGCAGATGATGTTCTGAAGACCACATGTCTGATATTGTTACCTATAATCCTGAAGGTCTCTGCTCTTCTCTTGATAATAAACCTCTGTGTTCTATTCAAGCCATCAGGATAAATGTTGTGGATCATAAAATCCATCAGTTGTTTCACAACTGCTGAATCTATCCCCTCTTGGTTAGCCCTACAGCTATTATCTCCCTCCAACACACACACACACACACACACACACACACACACACACACGCACACACGCACAGCCGATCTTTCTCTATGTATGTCTATCTATCTCTACAGTAGGCCTATCTCTATCTATCTCTGTCTCGCTATCTATATCTACAGTATCTCTATCTGTCTCGCTATCTATCTCTCTCGCTATATATCTCTGTCGCTATCTATCTCTGTCGCTATCTATCTCTACAGTATCTCTATCTGTCGTGCTATCTATCTCTACAGTATCTCTGTCTCGCTATCTATCTCTCTGTCGCTATCTATCTCTCTCTATAATCACAAACCTTCCGCCGGTTTATATAGCCTAGATAGAAATAGATAGAAATAAATATATATATATATATATATATATATATATAGCATATACATATTTATATATATAAAATAACAATTTCATTATATGGATTCAACTTGTGCCCCCCCCGCTGGACTTGTCTGTGGTTTAGCCGTTACTGTGACATCAGTATCATCCATGGAAGATAGTTTGTTTGTTTCATTCTAAGCTATCCAGCAAGGTTATTTTCATTTATGTTGTTTTTTTTCTGCACAGTGTAGAGTCTTGTTGTGATGAGAGGGATGGAGGTATTTAATAAAAACCTTGCTCGCTGGAGAATAGCTACAGAAGTCCTGTCACAAGTTAATCGGAGAGGATCACAGCTGGCCACGGATCTCGATGCTGTATTCAGGCTGAGTAAACAACTTGTGTCTTACTTTTAGGCTGTCTGGAGGTATGGACAGCTATCGAAGCTACTAAACATCACATTAACAACGATGTACAAATGAAAGTCAGAGACAAATACATATTTTAAATGATTTATTCACGTTTGCACTGTTTTGAACAGACATCCCCAGTCACCTCATTGACATTTTGTAGTCCTCGCTGTATGCGTCCGGATATCGGCATCGCAACCACAACCTCACACACTGGTACTGAATGTGCATCAAAGTGTTCCTATGGAGCCAAATATACCAAAATATAAATGTAAAGAACAATAGAAGCGATCGAAATGTGTATTTCCTGGTTATTCGACAATGGCTCATCAAAGTACACGCCCCATTCCTACCGTTAACGTAACGTAACGAGTTCCCCGGTGTAACCAGTTAAACGGTAACACCGGCGCACCGTCACCGCCCACTTACGTCATCACAACAAACCACACTTGTGCAGTGTTAACCTGAAGCCCTTGGCCTGTGTTGATGGCATCACTGTTCAACATATAACAACTCCCCCACATTCATGTTATTAAATACCCGCTCCCTTAAAGGTGGGGTAGGTAAGTTTCAGAAACCGGCTCGAGATACACTTTGTTATATTCCATGGAATGCTCTTAACATCCCGATAGCAATGAATATTTTAAGTGCTTTGACAAAAAATCCATAAAAAGATTTCATCTGTAGAAGCGGTAATACTGTAAAAAGTACAAACAATCTGTTTAGCCGGCCCGTTGATTGGATGGCCTACCTGTCTGTCAGCCTTCCATCGGGGCACAAACTTATCTCGTGCCCTCATTGGTCATGTGCACGTTCGTGTGTGTTGGAGGAGGGGCTCTGTAAGGAAGTGGCAGATTTTCTCCGGTTGTGTATTTTCAAATTCTAGCGATCTCGAGCCGGTTTCTCAAACTTACCAACCCCACCTTTAACCACAAAGCATCACTTATGAATGAAATCATCTGATAGGAAATTGGATTTTCTCTGCTTCAATGAGACATGGCAAAACCAACAGGACTTCCTCACACTCAACCTAGCCACCCCCACAGGTTATGCTCATCTCCAATAACCCTGCTCCATTGGTCGTGGTGGTGGGCTGGAAGTCATCCACAGAGCAGATATCCCTGTCAAACAGCTGCTTGTGACGAATGAAATATCACTTGAGTGCATTGCCTTCTCAGTGGCTGCCCCCTCAAAGCAGCAGGTCGTCCTCATTTACCGCCCCCCCCCAAATCTTCCACCTCATTCATCTCTGAGTTGTCTGAGCTTCTCACCTCATTCTGCTCAAGTCAGTGAGTGCACCTGCCCTACATAGCATCACATCTCGCCCCCTATCCCCCTAATACCCCTGTTGATGACCTGGTAGCCTGTTACAACACTGCCCTAGCGCTCATCCTTGATGCTCTGGCCCCTCTCAAAACCCGTACCGTCTCCTACATCTGCCCTAGGGCTGGGCGATTTTTTCGGTTTTCACGATTAATTTGCATTTTTAATTTGTGAAATGGCTGAACCGAAAAAACCGCGATTTTAAAACATTTCTAGACTTTAAGGGACTCCGCAGTAGCTTACTCTCACTTTCCAGAACGCGCACAAAACACAGCCACATTGCCTGTGACTACCCGATCTGCAGCTGTTATGCTGTGTTCGTTGTTGAGCGTAACAGAGGACTCAGACATTGTACATTACATATATAACTAAACACGCCTTTTCTCCTCTGTATCTCTTTCATGACTTTTCATTTAATATGGTTTTGAGCTGTAATCAATACTCAAGACAGGAAAAACTTCACGGCTGGTTTCATTTCTGGTAGTTCCGGATGTTGTCTCATGCTACCCACGTCTATAAACAAACGTATTCAAATAAACTGTACCTTCATTTAATATTCAGCAATAATAATATCTCGACGTCAATACAGTAGTTGTAGTGTTGAAATCAGTAGGTTTCGGTGTGCAACACTCCGTGTCATATCGCTACTAAATTCACCTCTATAGTAAATGGTATATTAGCCACATGCTAAATGCTAACCGGAGGTGAAGGATTTTCAGAATAAAAGCTCAACAACTGCGCACGAGAACTTCTGTTTTTTCAGTATAAAACAGCATTTAAACTGACGGTATGTTTAAGGTACTTTATGCCATCAAAAACATTGATTTTAATTTATAACACTGTGCACATGTGCAGAGCTGCAGATCGGGTAGTCACATAGCCTACTACAATCACATTCACCGCTTCACCGACAGACGTACCATAAAAATGTCCACCGACACAGATGAAGAACTCATTCCTAAAAAAGGTGCTACTTCAGTTGTATGGAAGTGGTTCGGGTACAAGCGGCCACACACAGAACAAACAGCTGTTCTGTGTGAGGTCTGTAGAAAGACAACTTCCTAGAAAGTTAAAGGGGTGTTATTTTGTTTGAGGGTATTTTTTTATTATTCATTTCATTATTTATTATTTGTTGTATTTCATTTTACACGTTTTTTCAGGGATGGCCTACAAGAGATTTTTTTTTCAGTTTGATTTAAAAAGAATCTTTGCACATTAATGACAGCCAAGTGCCGTGGTGCTGTTTTTATTTTTATTTTTTTTATTCTTGAACAACTGATCTGTTCACATAGGCCTAGAATACTTGGTAATCTCATTTATTTTTATTGTGTTATTAAAGAAAATATTTATTGAAATGTTGCCTTGGTCTGGTTTGTTTAGAAAAAAATCGAGGTTTAAATCGAAAATTGTCCATTGGTTAAAAAAAATCGAGGTTTTATTTTTAGGCCAAATCGCCCAGCCCTAATCTGCCCTGCCCCATGGTTCACTGCCGAACTCCGCTCCATGAAGGCTGCTTGCCGCCAGCTTGAGAGACTCATTAGAGGAACTGGTCTCACTGTCCACCTTGAGGCATACAAGGACCATGTAAGGGCTCACCCGGACCAAAGCTCAATACTATTCAACCATAATCCAGGACCAACAACATCAACCAAGAAAACTGTTTTCAACAATAAATAGTTTACTCCGCCCCATTGCTGACCCACAACCTCCTGGTGCTCGTGACCTCTGCTCGGACTTCCTTGATTTCTTTCAGGCCAAAGTGAATTCCATCCACTTGCAGCTTTGCGCACCTGCCCCCCCTGCTCCTCACACAGCTCGTACTCCAGGCGCCGCTGCTCCAACTGCACGCTCCTCATACTGCCACCTCTCTGCTTTCACCCTGTGGATGCTGTCCAGGTAGCTAAGCTAGTCTCTAAGGCCAAGCCCTCCACCTGCTCTCTGGACCCCATGCCCACTGTCCTAGTAAATGCAACATTACACACTGTTCTGCTCACCATCATGGACATCATTAACTCCTCTCTGCTAACTGGCATCTACCCGACATCCTTCAAAACCACCTCAGTCATTCTGAAGAAACCCGGACTTGACCCAACTGACCTCAACAACTACCGGCCAATCTCCAACCTTCCCTTCCTTAGTAAAATCTTGCAAAGAGCAGTCGCCGACCAACTCCACCATCACATGTCCAACCATGAGCTCTATGAACCCTTTCAATCTGCCTACCGGACCCACCACAGCACCGAGACTGCCCTGATCAAAATCACCAATGACCTCCTCATCGCAGCTGACTCAGGCTCCATCATTACACTAATTCTCCTTGACCTCTCTGCAGCCTTTGCCATCTCCCATAATATCCTCCTCACCCGCCTTTCTGAACTTCTTGGCCTCACTGACTCGGCCCTCTCCTTCTTCCACTCATACCTCTCGGACCGGACACAGTTTGTCACACACACTGGCTGCAGCTCCCCCTGTGCCTCTGTCAACCATGGAGTCCCCCAAGGCTCGGTGCTCGGTCCCCTTCTATTCATAATATACATCCTTCCCATTTGTGATATCATCCGCAGCCATGGTCTCTGTTTCCACTCCTATGCCGACGACACCCAACTGTAGATCAGCACAAAACCTTCTTCCCATCTCCCCCCTCAGTCACTAATCAACTGCCTTCACGAAATTAAAACCTGGATGACCACAAACCTACTCAAACTAAACAGTGATACAACTGAGCTCATGGTTGTGGCCCCCAAGGCACCTCTCGGCAAGGTTGGAGATCTGCTCCTCAACATCGACGGTTCCATCATCTCCCCATCCCCCCAGGTCCGTAACCTTGGTGTTGTCTTGGATTCAACCCTCTCATTTCAAAACCACATTAAATCCGTTTCAAAATCAGCCTTCTTCCAACTCAGAAATATGTCAAGACTCCGGCCATCACTGTCCGACTCTGTTGCTGAGAAGCTGATACATTGTTTCATTACCTCACGCCTGGACTATTGTAACGGACTCCTGTCCGGGGTTCCCAGCAAAACCCTGGACAGGCTCCAGTACATCCAGAACTCAGCTGCCAGGGTTCTCACACGCACTAAGCCCTGGCAGCACATCACCCCCACTCTCTTCAACCTCCACTGGTTCCCGGTCAAGTCCCGCATCACCGAAAAACTCCTCCTCCTCACCTACAAGTCCCTCCACACCCTCTCCCCTCAGTACCTCACAGATCTCTCCACCCATACATCCCGTCCCGTACCCTTCGATCCGCAGACTCTGGCCTGCTCTCCATTCCCCATTGATGCCTCCACACCTTCGGGGACCGTGCCTTCAGTGTCACTGCCCCCACCCTCTGGAACTCCCTCCCTGCAGAAATCCGCAACGCCCTTTCTCTCAATATATTCAAATCAACCCTTAAAACTCATCTGTTCAACATCGCCTTCCAACAATAACTCACTCCCCCCCCACTTATACTTCCATTTCTGCCCCCTGTTCTATGTGTATGTGTTATGTCTTGTCCTTGTATGTTTCTTTGTAAAGCGACCTTGAGGTTATGAAAGGCGCTATATAAATTCAAGTTATTATTATTATTATTATTATTATTAGGACCCGAGCACGGAGCGCTAGGACCCAATGGCGTCCTAGCACGAAGTGCGAGGAACCTATTGTTATTGGTGGAATTATAATTTTTCTGCTGGCGTTTCCTGTTTTTGAGGCCTTTAGGACACTTCAAAAGTTGTATAATTTTGCACGGACGCCAGGACTGGTGAAAAATACAATATTCTGGAGTCAATGCGTTACATATTCCAACCTGCTAACTAGCGCCACCTATCAAAAGCCCATTTCGGAATACATTTACAAATTCGCACCGTAACTGTTAGGATTTGTCTGTGTTTGTATTTTTCGTGTCCTTTTCTATCTTTGGGTTTCCTATTTTATTTTGTAAAGTGTTCACCCCCGTTTCCTGCCTGTTTGCTTTCTGTCTGTTTCCCTCTCTGATTACCCAATTGTGTTCACCTGGTACCTATGTGTTTT
>JAULUE010000317.1:0-13674 GCA_036324585.1 Champsocephalus esox
TACACATAGGGCATAATTTGTATTGAGTTTCAAAGGAAATACCCAAAAATGATATTGAGCGGTCTGGCCTCGAAGCCCAAATACAGCACACTCTTGCCTACAAATGTCCCCCTCATTCTCCAGCAGGTCGTAAGTGCACTGTGTTCAGATTAGGAGGGGTCGGGACACACTGGACTAAACTAGCTAACTTTATATATAAAGTAGTTATAACTAGCTCCACCTGGAGCAGCTCCAACAGTAACATGCTGCATCAGAATTTATTGTTATTTACATTTTATTGCACAACATGTACTTTTACTGCTGATACTTAAAGTACATTTTGTTGATAGTATGTCTACACTTTGACTTGTAATGGAGTATTTCTACATTGTTGTATTGGAACTTTTGCGTAAGTAATGGTTTTAAGTACTTCTTCCACCAGTACCAGGGAAGAAAATGTTGCCTGACCTAAGGTTCTGGGTTCAACATAACTCTGAGGGTTTGAACAGTTTCAAGATAAACTGCCAATGCCTGACTGAAAGGAACATGGGGGTTTGGTAGGGCCACAAGATCTTGTTCACTCAATGGGCGCAGGAGCTGGATCTCAGGAACAAAGACATTAGATGCACAGGGGGTATGTGGTCCTTCCCAGTCCACACCATAATGCTCACCAACCTGACATACAAAAGGAATACAGCCGTTCACAATGTGTAAGCAATTACAATGTGGGTCATTTTGCATGTATTTTAAATACATCATTGAGCCAGGGAATAAGATGGCATACATTACATCATCTAAAAAACGTTGTTTACCTGTGAGAAATCTTGTCCCTCTCTGTTGTTTAGTAACCACAACTGTAAAGGCGAACGGTGGCTTGCAGTCCTCAGTCCATGGTGATTCCATGCCTCCTTGAAACACTGAAGATGATGCTGAATATGTGGCATGAAGCACCTGTGTAGTGCATACAGGTCAATCTCTTGGTCAGGGTTGAGTAATCCTTGGGCCTCCAGCTGGATGAATATTGTGTAGAACAGATCAAGAACATTTTCATACACATCTCTCCAAAGGCGCTCAATTCTGTAAAAGAAAGAATGAAATACAGCCTTTATATTGTACTTGTGGCAGGTCACATTATTCAACAGTTAGCAGGATGGAAAATGTGTACAAGGTTCTACTAGTAAGGGCTGATTGACACTTATGTTCAGACTGGAGTGTGAACACAATGATGAGTGAAGTGAAGAGAGAGCTGGATTTTAGGTAGTGACGAATGAACTTGTTATGAACTGCCAGTAAAACGCCCTGTTATCACCCCCTGCCCCGCCTAAATGGAAGTATTGTTAGACATCTTGTAGAGGGTGAACAGACATGCTTTTTCTCTCGGTTTCATTGTACTTTAATAATTTATATTTTTTAAATCCTCCATACCTTTGGTTATGAACACTCCGTCCAGTAATATGAGAGCTCCTGTTCTCCCCTTGTGTTTTGACCATGAAATGAGCAACCCTAACATTCTCACCCCCCTTGTCAGATCTGTAAGGGGAAAAAAGTACATTTATCTGAAGATGAATATCCAACATAATTGTACCTTCAAAAGAAAGGTCTTCTCTCGGAAAGCCTTCTTCGGGGTCTAAGAAGGCCCTGAAGAAGGCCCTGAAGAAGGCTGTTTGTGCCGTTCTGCGTGGGTTGTAACCCAGCTATTCCAGATATTCCCAGATATTTCAGTGGCTTAATTTACTTTACCAAGGCAAGCAGATCTGTCAGCTGGGTGAACATTTATATTTGAAAGTACCTTTTACCAACATCTAACCTCTCATCTCTACTACAGATGGAATCACACAAGGTGCTAAAATGTTGGTTTCCGGTAGGCTAATCTCCGTAAAAGGACTTTTCCAATGTGTCCTGAGGTTGTTAGTAGGCTAACACTGATTTGACCACCTCAGGTGCTAATACAGTGCCCTAACACAGTCAATATGAAGAGGAAACATGTGATTTCATGTGAACATATAATTTCATGGTACTGTTTGGAATTGAGACTTATTCTAAATCATGTTCATACCTTTGAAAATGCTTATAAATAATTTTGTATGTCAAAGCTTACACACATTTGTTAAAATACATCATGGATGTCCCAACTAAGGATCAGTGTGGGTGCATTTCAACCAAGCAGAGAAACACCCAATTCCAGTGCACCAACTAGTTGTGAGTTCATGTGTCACTGCTTTGTTGGAACACATTCACACCAACCCTTTGCGGATAGAATTGGACACCACTGACATTATGGTACTATCAGAAGAGCTCATATTTAGCTAGGATGTATGTGGTAGAGGGCTGGCCCCCATGCAAGGACTGTACCTTTAGTAGCATCTAATTGTGTTTTTGTTTGAAATTCAAACTCAATTATTATCTAATGAGTAGACAAGGAGTTCAATTAATATCCTCAACTAACTAACTAACTAACTAACTAACTAACTAACTAACTAACTAACTAACTAACCAACTAATATTTTGTATTAAAAAAGGATAAAGGCATCATTAGGTATTAATGACCTGGCCATATATCTTTTAATGTTACTTTTTCCTCAGCCTACAAATTGGTCTCACACTCAATACTTCCAGGGGTGCAATGTCTGTAGATAGGCCTACTTATTTCACCTGTGTTTTCTCACATGATGTTACTATTTAGTGATTTCAGGTGGTGTGGTACAGGCTTGGAACAAAGAACTGCAGGACTCCAGCACTTGAGGACAGGAGTTCAAGAGCAGCACCTACTAGATTATGATGGACACAATTCAAAAAGCAGCAGGAAAAACGGACCTGATCAGTTTGTGATTACCGTCTATATGCCATAGACTATTTGGTGCAGGAACATTGTACTGACGACGCCTTGTAGTCTGGAGGGTTAACCTTCGCATCAAGATTGCTCCTGGATCAACTCTCTGCATTGACGCCCTTACTCGATGCCCTGATTGAGAAAGGAGATGTATTTGTTTATTCAAATTGGCGACTGGCTAAACCCACGTCATTTGGAATTGGGTTGAACATTGAGGTTAAACAAAAACTGTTAATTCTTACTTTGAATGTGTATGCCTCTGGACCGTAGATGTCCCAGCATCATTTTATATCCAGCATTCGGATTAGTGCGCTGAATCTCCATCACCAAGGCATCTACATCTAGGGTGCATCTTTTGGTGCGTCCCGCAAATTGAGACGATGTCCCGCATATTTCATTTTGATTGGCTAAAACGCTTTTCTTTAAAATCAAGATTCATCCAATGGCTGTTGAGAAAGCAGGGAAGGCTATCATCAGGGGGCTGTGTTTGCTGTCAATCAAACTGTAACACACGGCGGGTGCTGGTCAAGTGTTAACCAATGAGAGTAACTCACTCACACACACACCCACCCCCGCCAAACAACAACAACGAACGCAGGCGACGCAGCAGGTTATGGAAAATGGAGGAAACTGAAACTACAGCTAAGAAGAAAAGAAGATGCACATACAACAAAGACTGGGAAGACACTAACCCGTGGGTGAAGCCAGTGCAGGGCGACTCTCAGAGAGTTATTTGCAATCTTTGCAAGAGTCATTTTTAAATTTCACATGGCGGTGAATACGACGTCAAAAGACACAGAGAATGCGATTCTCACAAGAAACGTGTCGCTCAAAAAGAGACATCCCACTCTCTGGAGACATTCCTACTCAAACCAAAAAACGATGGCCACTCAGACAAGGTAACAGCAGCCGAAATAACCAGTGTTTACCACACAGTGCAACACTCCCATTCATACCGGTCACATGACTGGTAACAAGCTAGCGCCGACCATTTTTCCAGACTCTGAGATAGTAAAGAAAATGTCATGTGGTCGTTCAAAAGCAGCGTCCATAATAACAGATGTGCTTGCCCCTGCCTCTGTGGAGAGATGTTTGACAGAGTCAAAGACACCAGTGGTTCTAGGTGACAAAATAGTCCACACACTGTGTGTGGGGGCCCACCTTCTGTTGCTGTGATGGACAAAACTGAAAGCTATTTTATTGTATCTATTATTATGTTTCTGTTCCCTCCTGGCCAGTGTTGGTTTTATTTTATCTATTAATTTATGTTGTGCCTACTTGTACAGTTAATACACGAGTTGAATTAAGAAGATGCATTTCTAAACACTTGAAGTGAATAATGCCTGCTGCCTTAGTTTACTTTTCTTTATTAAAAAACTGCATTTTGACTTCACTTTCTGCTCTTTTGTTATATATTTGTTACGTTTTTTTTTCCGGGGGTTGCTGTTGAGAGGGTGTCCCACATTGTCCCACACAACCATACTCCTTGTCCCACATTTGGTTTGTTGGGATCTGGTCACCCTATCTACATCGTCATCGTTAATTGAAGAGTATAGGTCTGATTTTCTACAGTAGAAAAACATAAAAAATATATATGTGTAATGTCATTTCAATTATATATTTATTACATAAGCAACAGCAACGTTAGTTAGGTGTAACAGTGAGCATGAACACAACTCCAGTTATATTAACATTAATTTATTTGATAAGTTGATCAGAGCGGCGGCCATTTGTATGTGTACCGTTGCCATAGTGACAGTTGTAGCGGGCTGACCATATAAATAGAATATGAGTATACTCGTATTCTATTTCTATGGGCTCGTTATTTGTATGACGTTAGCTCGATAGAACAATAATTTGATTTTACGTTAGCTCAAGTAATTCACCTTAGGCCTTCTTCAACCGATCTCCTCTGAATTGTGCGGGATGACACACCAAACAGATCCGCGATTTCTCGGGTTGATAGACCGGACAACACATACGTAGCGAGCATATCGCCTGGAATATGCAGAGGCGGGCGTCCTGCACCTGTGCTTGTAATAAATTCTTGGACATCTTCCACACGAACACGGTGCTCAATCAGTGTCAAAGTATTAACAACTTCGTCATCCGTGTTGATATCCCGAAGAGCGCTTATCCCCCCGAGTACGTCGATAAACTCTTCAATATGGGACAAAATAGTCTCTGTTGGCAAACCGTGTTGATCAATTTGATCTGCTAAGGATAGCATAGCATCTTGGAGCCCACCGACGTCTTCCATGTTGTTATTTTCATTTAGTGGTGTGCCTTATAGTCCTTCTCCTCCATTTTCTTCCTCTTCTCGAGTAGTCAGTGTGGTGCTGTTGCTTTGGTCTGGGTCTCTGGACCTGTGAGCTAACCACGCCCCGTTCATTTGCATATAACAAATGGAAATGTCTGATCATGAAATACAAGTCACATGAAATAAGCCATTATTAAATACGAGTCTCTTGAAATAAATAAATGTGTCATTATGAAATACAAGTCTCTTGAAATAAATAAATGTGTCATTATGAAATAAAAGTCCCATGAAATAAATAAATGTGTATTTAAATGTACATGTATACATATTTATTGCCTAATTTATTTATTTTATTATTTATTTCATAGGCATATTTATATATATATGTATTTATTTAATTATTTATGTATATATTTATTTATTTAATATTGGCTTAAATGGCATTCCATACAGATGGACCAAAAAAAGCATTTGAAAAAAAATCGCGGGTCCGCTCAGTGGAACAATAACAACGAAACATGGAGGAAGTCTGCGTTTAAATCGCGTGTGTGTATATATAGGTGTGTGTAGTTAAAACACATCAGCCTGCGGTCGCTCTTTAGCCTTACTAATGATTATTTCTGAAGGTATACACAGTGAAGGCGGTGCGTGAAAGGCACTGCGCGGCGCACTCGTCTTCTCAGAGGCTGAGTTAACCCTCCCGCTGCCTCCTGGCGCTGCAGAGAGGTCATGAAGTGAAGGAGGTTTTCCTTCTACAACAGCTGCGGGCAGCAGATACGATACGATACGATCCGATATTACTTTATTGTCAGATCAAGTCTGAAATGTTACTTGCGTCACAGCAGCTCCATGTCCAACATCAACAGACAAATATGCATACACAAATACATGAAACACAAACATTTAACATAACAGCACAATCAGTGAGAGAAAAACATGCTCAAAGAGCCTTCAGCGTGCATTTGGTCTGGGATTTAGCTCTGTATTTACTGTGAGGATTGACTGATGCACAAAGGAGTGCTTCAGTCTGACTTTATTGAATCGTGGGACCCTGTATCTCCGATTAGATGGTAGCAGTTCATATTCACTGTTCAGAACATGGTTTGGGTCGGAGATGATGTTGTTGGACAGCCTCACTAGGTTGTTATGATAGGCTGAGTCAGAGTCTCTGACAGGGTTGAGATACTGTGAGATACTGTGAGTGTCACGGACATTAATTCATAGATCAAGGCAGACTGGTGCACACACTCTCCTGTTTTGCCGATCCGGTGCTTAAACAAATATAGCTCTACAGCAGGGGTGCCCAACCTTTTTTGAACCGAGAGCTACTTTTAAAGTTGCCAGTCTGCCGAGATCTACCAGTCCAAATAGAGAGGCATAACCATTACTGACAGCCTACTACCAGGTAAATACACACTTCTACTTGTATAAAACTGACCTTTGTACGATTAATACTTCAGATCCTTTATCTTACCTCTTTCTAATCTACATACAAGTATTTTACTGAATTTACACAACGGATAAGATGGACTTTCATTAATCCCTCGTGGGGAAATTGTTTCTCTGCATTTGACCCATCCTAGTGTTAGGAGCAGTGTGCAGCCATTTTGAACGGCGCCCGGGGAGCCGTGTAGGGAACGGTGCCTTGCTCAGGGACACCTCGGTAGCACTTGGTCTTGCCGGGACTTGAACTGGTGACCTTCCAGTTACCAAGCCAAGTCCCTATGGACTTCGCCACCGCCGCCCCAGAGTGTATTCACACGTCACTACAGTGGGTAATGTTTTCAAGAAACATTGAACAGTGCTGCCATATGACACAGGAACAAAGAAAATACTCTGAACCCTTTCTTTGCCATTATATAAAAATAGTGTTGGTACAAAAGTATAAATTAGGCTTACTAATAAGACAACTCAGATCTGAAGCTACACAGGAATCTGCTGCCAAAGTGCAATAAAAAAGACAAAATTAATAGAATCAAACCCTTTTTTGTTGCATTTTAGTTGATTATAAAAATAAATGCCTTTAAAATAGGATGCAAGCAACACTAGTTTCTTAACCTGAATTGATAATAGACTATAATCAATTTAAGTTTGCATTCTTATACCATTTTGTACAATAATTATAATGAATAAGTTCAAACAAACTCAAACTCACAGCTGATTAATAACGGTATCTAACTTGAGTTTTTATTATATCAAAAACCTGTTGAAATGCTTCTGTTATTACTGTTTTATTACGCATCGGCAGCCTCCATGAATGCTTCTTTCACAACTTCGCCGTCTTTGAAAGACTTCATGTGTTTCGCAAGAACGTGACTGACACGATAAGATGCTCCGGAGCAGCCTTGCTCTTGTTGTTGCGCCTGGTGAAAATGGACTGCTGTGCATTTAGCTGTCCTCTCAGGCCCCTCCCCTTTTGGAGCGTAGGACAGAATTAGGAGGGAATTCCGTCTCGTAGCGTTTGTGCACTGTTTTGAAATGCCGCTCCTAAATTACCCTTCTTCGATAAAGCCACGCTCACATTGCAGATGAGACAGATGAACTTTGAATTGTAATAGATAAACAAATAATCATCCTCCCACTAGGAGTGCAAATTATATATGGTTTGCTTCTGCCATAATTGCGGTCTTGTGTGTGTGCGGACTGTCACTCCTGTTGACACCGACAACGTTAGCGAACTAGTGCACTGCCCACTGCCCACCAGCCACGCCCCGACACATGGGGTCACGCCGGCCAATCACAAAGCTTTGATGCGTTCAAGTGCATTATTCTGGCACAGGAAGATTATGTTATAGGACATTAACGATAAAACGGAATATTGTTGTTCTATTTTTAGACACATCTCGCGATCGACTGGTTGGGCACCCCTGCTCTACAGTCTACACCCCTGGCCGAAATGTCCTTAAAATGAAGTCCGAGTTAGACATTTTAATTAATGTCCTGCCAACACTGGCAGGACAGAAGGCGACACGCCCGTTCTAAGCCGTGTCCCTCACTCCTCACATCCCAAGCTGCATCCCCAAAACGTGTATTATGTTGTTACATCGTTTCAGATGTGATGTTTCAGTTGTGCCCTTGATAAGCCATTAAAACAGTAAAAACACGTTCAGTTTCCTTTTGCTTTTTGTGTCTCCTGTTCACCAACACATACCCAGTTTGGAAAGTAATCCAAAAGTAATCTAAAAGTAATCTGATTACGTTACTTTTTTAAGACACGTAACTGTAACTGTATTCGGATTACTTTCAGAGCCATGTAATCAGTAATCAGTAACTGATTACATTTACAAAGTAACACTCCCAACCCATATGACAAAACATGACATAAAACAAGCACACAGCACTGTTTAGAATCCATTTGTTCTGGTTTAGCGTAACCATGTAGGCGGCCATCTTTCACTTCTGTTGACAATATGCAGCTACCCAATTGGTGTAGCACGATCACGTGACAAACCGTGGCACTACTTTTGACAAAGATATTATTACGCTTTGAAGGGACTAGTTCAGCCAATAATTACGTGCCTAGAAGAATTGACAGGAATTTTAGCGACGAACTTTTTTTTGGTGGATAAGCATAACTCGTTCTTTTTTATGAACTCAAGATGATGTAGTTCCACTTCTGTGGAGCGGGATTTCTTTTCTAAAGGACTTTTCGAGGTTCACCTTGCGGCCTAGTGAGGGAGGCACAGATGAGCTCTGCCTCACCTCAGAATGCGTCACCCCACAGACACTGGCTGGAAAGCGGGCCCTAAGCGCATGCCTGTTACCATCTCACTGTCTGTCACCAATGTAATGTTTGTAGATCCCATATATTACATGTATCCTCGCCATCCATAGTCTCTAAATAACTTATTTCACGTATATTTAGGCTCGCTGGTCTCATCGTACAACGGCAATGAAAAAAGCACCAGGGGAGGCAGCCATAACCTCTGCCGCACTGAAGGGGGCGCAGTGAGCCCACAGGTTCTTGTTGCTACTGTTATTCTACACAGAGACGGTAGACTTAAACAACAAACTAGACTTTTGAAACTACATGAAGATAAGGAGGACTTTTACAAAAAAGTAATGGAGATTGTTGTCCAGAAGGAAAGCATGGACTTCATCTTCAAGTCAAGGTAAGACCACAATTGTAATGAAAATGGGATCTTACTAAGAAAGAACAATCCAATATTTAGATGTTGGGTATCCTTTTGTTGAACGGTCTGTTTAAAATGAATCGAAGCATCAGACCAAAAAAGCTTTTGAAAATAAATGAATATTTTGATTAAGGTCAACATATAATATTTGTAAATCTGACTCTGAAAGGCCTCACCAGCCATGAACCTCACCGCACGTCACTGATCCATCAAGCCATGTTGGGTAAACTACCTTTTTATATCTGCTCTCTGATCTCTCGACAAATTGAAAGTACGTATTGCCTGAGATCTCATGATGTTGTTTTATTGAATGTGCCAAGTGCTAGGACTGTCTTAGGGAAGAAAGCTTTTAGTTGTGCAGCTGCACTAACTTGGAACAGCCTGCAAACCTGTTTGAAACTGAGCACTTTGGTTCCCCTGCATCATTTTAAAACTCGGCTGGGTGACTTGCTGTTTGATACTCATGGTACCTGTCACTGTAAATAGAGTTTGTAAACGGTGCCCTGCACATTATGTTGTATGTCATCCTTATTGTTGTTCTGTTGTTTTATGTTACATGTGTAACGAATGTCCTGCAGGTCACCCTTCAAAAAGAGATCTTTTGGTTTCACCTGGTTAAATAAAGGCTACACACAAACACACTTTGCCCCTGAACATTATTATAATACAATGTGCATTGTACACATTCCAGAGATTGCACGTTTTACATAAGAGGAAGAAACATTTGTGTGGATATGAGACACTGGATGTAAACTCAACCCATGTATTCATGTGTGTTCAAACTACATAACCACATTGCCCTGTGATCACAGAGGAGAGAGGGATTCAGAGCTGAACACATAACAGATGTTATTTTTAAGAAGAAAAGACACAGACAATGCAATCAACAATTGACCAGTGAAGACTTAGCATACATCATAGCGTACATCATTTGTTCATCTTTTTATTATTAAATCTCAATATGTTAAAAATAAAACTAATTTCTGGGCATTGGGTCAACTATTTCATGAACTAATCCCACTTTTAAATCTTGAACTTTGTCTGTTAAATTCAGTCTTTTAACAATTGTATTGCAGTATAACTATATCTTGCTTTCTCCGCCTCATCAGAGTTATGGATTGGATTCTAAATCTCATTCTACTTTCAGGTAAGTGTAACTCCTTTTACTTTCTTGAAGTGAACAGTCTCTGAATGAACATCACTGTAGTGTACTGTAGTTTCTCTCAGCTGCAGCATGTTTTTGATTTTCTATTACACAGTTTCTCTCCTCCAGATATCAAACCAACCAATTTACCAATCATTAACTCAATCAATTACTACATTAATCAGTTAACAAACCAATCACTAACTTAATCATAACTAACTAAATCAACCAACCAACCAATCAATTCAAATCATAATTTAAATGGCTCGTAAAATATAAAAGTGTAATCGAATGTAATTTGAGTATGTTTATTGTATTTTTCAGTTGAAATGTATCTCCACGACTTCTCTCCCACAGCGCTGTGCTCTCTGTCTTCATGTGTACTCCAACCTGAGTGTGTCTTATTCAAAGAAAAGAAAACCTGGCGTGAGGCTCAGAGTTTCTGCAGAGAGGATTGTCTCGACCTGGCCACCACAGAGGACCTGGGAGATATAGAGACCGTGCTGAGATCTGTTGAGGGCCAGTACGATGATGCCGTGTGGAAAGGGGAGCAGAGGTGGCACTGGTCCATAACTGAAAAAGATTTCTACAAGAAGGGAGAAAGAGATTATTTCATTTGGGACATCCAAGAAGATACTGGTTTCAACTGTCTTCAACAACGGGACACTGTCTGTCAGAGAGTGCACCACCACACAACGTTCAATTGGCTTTGATGGTGAGTGACACTTTGATTCTGGAGACACTCACACACACACACACACACACACACACACACGCACACGCACACACACACAATTTAAAATGTGTGCCTCTGTTGTGACATGTCTCCATGCTTTAATGTTCAAAAAGCTCTTTATTTTTCTCATACATACTCTCTGTTCACCCTCTGTCTGAAACCAGAGCCCAGTCTGCTCTGATTGGTTAGCTGGCCGGCTCTGTTGTGATTGGTCCACTGCTTAGAGATGTCCCGCCCCTTAGCCTATAACGTACAATGTGTTGGAGCGCTAGCCAATAGGAGAATGAGTGTTACATAGTGATGTCACTATGTTACAGATGTAAACAAAGGAGTCCAATGGAGGCGTTTCAGGCAGGGGTTTTAGCCTTTGCAGACCATTTACATGCACACAAACAGATACAACACGTAGAAGGGAAACCCCCAAAAGCCTGTATACACAAGGCGTCTTTAAGGATCAAAACAATCAGCACCAGTCTTTCTAATACACAGAGACACAAAAAACGATAAACTTGTGGTTTTCTTCATAGGAGGAAAACAAGGTAGAGATCAGTACTGTACACGTTGCAAATGCTAGGATGGATTGCTGCTCGAGACCACTGCAGACAATTCTACACAGACCTGGCCAGTGTGAGGAATGATGGGAAGTAGCCGGGGACCAGCAAGTGTGGGTTGGCCTCTTCAGGGACATCTGGGTGTGGTCGGACCAGACATTATCCTCATTCAGATACTGGACAACAGGCAAAGCTGTTTCTACTCCATCTGACGGAAACTGTGGAGCTTTGATGAAGAGCGTTTCCGGACGATGGGGAGAACGGCTACGCGCAGAAAAACACCCGTTCCTCTGTAAATGTGGTGAGTTCTTCAATTTCATTCTTTCATATTCCCTGTTTAGTTAATTTTTTTAGCTCATAATCTAAATTATTTTATTATTTGTGAGAACAGGTGAACATACAGTATATGTCCATACAATAGTGTGTGTGAGCTTAAAGGTAGGGTATGTAAGAATGGAGAAACCGGCTCGAGTGCACTAGAATTGGAAAATACACAACCGAAAAAAATCTGCCCCTTCCTTCAGACTCCCATTATTTTCATAAGCTCCACTCCAGTCAACAGGCTTGTAGTAATGCACCTAGAGCTTTTTTGGATGGCCAAACATGCCAGAGGAAGAATAATTATTGCACTTTATCCGTTTAAGAGTAGTTTGTCCCAATACACAGTACTGTAAGTCAAATGCAACTTGCCAAAAATACCAGGAAGTCCTACTGCATTTGGTCGCATATTGCAGTATGAAAACGTGCATAGTATTCAACCCTCCATCCTCGGTGCCGCGGAGAAGACGTCACATTGACTGAAACCCTGAGAGAGAAGCAGAGCTCTCCATCTGTGTCGAACATAAGCTCACGTATTTTTATTTTAACGGTCACCTATTATGCAAAATGCACTTTTCAATGTGTTTTATACATGAATGTGTGTCCCCGGTGTTACATGTCTTGTATAGATATGGCCCCTATAATATATTGTTCAAATTGTGCAAAAATTGCGACGGATAAATGAGAAAGAGGGTTAAAGTTCAAGATATAAGACGTTTGTTCCCAATTGTGTGTATTCTGCATGCTAGTGCAGTTGCACTACATACTGAAAGAAAAAAGTATGCAGCCTTATTTTTGCATCCATATGACCTTATTTGATCGTATCAAATATTCCACTCTGCAATTAATAATAATAACAATAATAGATTTATTTTGTTTGCACTTTTCCAGGTGCTCAAAGACGCTTTACAGATATAGTGAAAAGAACAACAAATACATATAAAGTTAAATTCAAATAATACAAAAACAATCACACATTAAAAGCCAGATTGAAGAGGTGAGTGTTTTGAAGGTGGTGAGGTGAGGGCAGTCTCTGATGGGTTGGGGGAGTGGGTTCCAGAGGGAGGGGGCAGCGACGGAGAAGGCTCTGTCCCCCCAGGTCCGGTGCTTGATGCGGGCGGGGATGGATAGGAGGTTGGCTTCTGATGAGCGGAGGCAGCGGGAAGGGGTGTGGTGGTGCAGCAGGTCTGTGAGGTAGGGGGGCTGATTGTTGAGGGCTTTGTGAGTAATCAGGAGGACTTTGAAGTTGATTATCCATTAAGAAGGATCGTCCAATTCCCTTATTTTTATTTTTTAAATGTAATTGAGATTGAAGTACGGAAATTGTACGACATTGGTGTATAATATAATATTTCACATCTGTTTATGCGACGATCATACAAAGACAATTCAACAATAGGCATGTAACATTTAAGTTTAAGATTTATTTTATTATTATTTTCCTGAAGAAAAAATCATATTGTGAGCTTTGCTTTTCATTTCTTTATTTTCTATTTCAAGGAGCTGGCGGAGAAGGGTGGGAATGTTACGGATTTTTTCAGTGGAAATATTTTGTAAGAACTACAAAGCAAAACTAACAATTGTAATATTAATCCAATCCAACTTTATTTATATAGCACTTTAAAAACCTTCAGACGAAAGTGCTGTACAGAGAGATAAGCTCACACAACATAATATAAATACATTTAAAATACAAGATACAAACACGCGGCGCAATTACTGT
>JAULUE010000318.1:0-13656 GCA_036324585.1 Champsocephalus esox
CTGCCTTTGTTTTACTCCCCAGTATTATAAACACTTTCTGTGAGTGTCCAGTTTTCTATCAGTCTTTTACTTTAACTTTATTCATTTATTTGTACCCTTCTTTTTCATCCCATCTCCATACTCTTGTAATTTATCTCCCAGGTTTCTGATTTTTAATTTACTCAAAGAACCTCCCTTAGGAAATCCGAACATTTCCGTCCATATATTTAATTTACTCAGACTTTCTTCACCATATCTTGCTCGCATGACATCTACTATCGGACCCTCAGGAGGCTGTACACACCCCCTTCCCTGCTTTGCCCCCATGGCAAAGTCCTGAAGTGTTACCAAAACACCCGCTTTGCTACCAAAACAAAGTCTTCTTAAGTGTTACCAAAACACCCGCTTTGCTACCAAAACAAAGTCTTCTTAAGTGTTACCAAAACACCCGCTTTGCTACCAAAACAAAGTCTTCTTAAGTGTTACCAAAACACCCGCTTTGCTACCAAAACAAAGTCTTCTTAAGTGTTACCAAAACACCCGCTTTGCTACCAAAACAAAGTCTTCTAAGTGTTACCAAAACACCCGCTTTGCTACCAAAACAAAGTCTTCTTAAGTGTTACCAAAACACCCGCTTTGCTACCAAAACAAAGTCTTCTAAGTGTTACCAAAACACCCGTGTTACCAAAACACTATTTTTCATCCGTCGATGATGTGATATTTGTTTCTCAGTACAAATCACACAAAAACTGATCGTAATCCCAAATCACGACGGATATCCCAAATATCCTACTTTCGAGCAGTCCCTCTCATAAATGTCATGGAGCTTTAATTTACGTTTAACTTTAAACAATTTAGACTGTGTACATCTCACCCGTATTGAAAGCCCTTTGAGTTCGTTGGATCTCGTGAAGTCAATCGGTTCCACCCCTCGCGCTGGTCCCCTCGTCCCGTACGTTTTCTGTCGAGGTAGAGGAGGATCCAAAAGATCCCGGAGCGCAGCCACCAGCGTCTGGAGTGGTTCACAATCTAACTTACAGAGATCCTGCCGACAACGCCATCTGTTATGGAAATCTCAGGACCCAAAACACGGCTAAAGAGTACAAGTCAGGGTAAAAACAAATAAATGGTGAATCGAGAAAGCTGTCTTTTGGTTATTTATTTGAAGCTTCAAATACACAATACAATAAGGTAAAAATGTCACAGGTCTGGCAGAGTCTGAAAAGTCTACCAGAGAGTGCGAAGAACAAAAACAAAAGCAGAGATTATATAGGGAACAGAGGGGAAAATGATAAATCTGGATTCACACGGTTAGAACTGTTTATGAGACACCATCTGGCCTTATGGCCTTCAGAAGGAGATAGCAGAACAGTTCTCGGAGCAGGGATGTATGATGTGTCTGTGTGAGAATCCCAGCAGTCAAAGCAGTTCTGGCCTTGACTGAGGAGGAGAAGGAGAGGAGGAAGAGAAACAATAATTGTTCCTTAAAGAGGAACAATAATGGTGAAAGCACAACAAGAGGAAATAACATTGATTTGGTTTAAGCATATGAAGGATATTATAAGGTAGCACATGAAATATTTCCACTACACTACTTTTATTGTAAAAACAGTCAGCTGATCGAATGCAGCTATTTCCACATCTACACTCCATCAGCTGATTATTTCTATTTGCCTCACTTTATGAGCTTCACAACATGTACCTTGTTTTGCAACGTCACAAATAAATGGGGCCAATCTTCAGTCAGATATGAATGTGTAATCTAACATTTTCAGTAAGAATAATGGACAAAAGGAATGCAAATACAATTTATTGAAATGTGAACCAAAAGTTAATCAAATGTTTTAAATAAAAAGCACATATGGACAGAAGGTGTAAACCTATTAAATGTATAAGTAAACACATTTAGTCAAATAAAGTGACAGACTAGGCCTGTGCAGTTGGTATCAGCTTTGCTCAGCATGGGCTCCTTCATCAGCCCTGGTCCTCCTCGCAGAGGAAAGACCCTCAGTCCTCTCCAAACAAACAGACAGGACGTCCATCACACGGAGGTTTCACCCTGAAGTCTCTGCTGCTCTCTGGACACCACCCTGTCTCAATCCGTCCACACTGAATATGAGAGGGGGAAAATGAAAATAATAAATGCTTGAGACAATAAGAAACATAAAGTTGACTGTTGAGTTGCTCAGTTTTTTTTAGATTGTCAATACTATTACTGTATAACTAATATCTCAGTTATACAGTGTGCAGATGGGTAGCATGTTAGCTTAGCTTGGTAGCTTCAGCTAGCTCTGGAACTTCCAGCTCGGTGGCAGCAGGTCCGCCTCGGCTCGGCCCTTACGAAAAAACACTATAGTATTACTATAGAAATACCACAAAAAACTGCGATAGTATTTCGATTGTGTTTTGGGACACACTATAGAGAATTACTTTAGTAATACTATAGAGTTGGCTATGGTGATCTTATAGTGAAGTTACAGTTATACTATAGTGTTTCCTGTAGTATTTCTATGGTTTTTCAGCCACTATAGGAAATTATTATAGCTATACTATTGAGTTTTATGTAGTATCACTATAGTGCTTTATACATTATTTCTATGGTTTTTTGGAACACACTACAGAAAATTACTATAGTAATACTATAGAGTTGGCTATGGTGATCTTATAGTGAATCTATAGTTAATTAGCTTTAATAATGATGTATTCATCCCTATAGTATGGTATCAACAAATACAAGTTAGCAAGCAGAGCAGTTTCAATTTGAAAGATAGGGACTTTATTCAGGGTTCATACACTTTTTCACCAATGATTTTCAATGACTTTTCCATGACTTCTCGATGACCTTTACCTCATTTTCCATGACCAAACAAAAATTACCACTGAAAATGGTTTATTTTCCAATCCTGTTTAGTATGTACATAAATGATCTGCCTTCTGTGTGTGGAGATTGTGATGTATTGATGTATGCTGATGATACAGTTGTTTTTACTCATGGCAAAACCGCAGAAGAGGCTGCTACCAAGGTCACTGATGTGTTGAAGAATAGTACATCCTGGCTTAACAATAATTGTTTGCAATCAAATGTCTCAAAGACAGTGTGTATGTTCTTCTCCAAGGGCCACAGTATTATAACAGAACAAGATGTTTTCTTTTCTGGGAGGAGACTTCAGGTTGTCTCGGAGTACAAGTACTTAGGAGTACATATTGACACAAACCTCAATTTCAAAACCCATATCAAAAAGGTCTGCAATAAAGTAAAGTTCAATCTGTCAAATTACAGATACATTAGAAACTTCCTATCATCTGCAGCAGCTAAACTATACTTTCACTCAATGGTCCTCTCCCACATCAATTACTGTCTGATCAGCTGGTCTAATGCACACTCTACAGCTCTAAAACCACTGGAATCGCTGTATAAACAAGCACTCAAAACACTAGACAAAAAGCCATTCCGGTATCACCATTGTCACATAGTTAAAAAGTATAATCTGTTCAACTGGGAAAATCTCATAGTTTACAAAAACATCTGTTTAGTTTATAAGATCACTCGTGGGTTGGCTCCTCTTCCTCTGGCTGGCGTTATCAGCCTAAAGTCCACCTCAACCAGGGTTACTAGAGGTGCGGCTAGGGGAGACTGCACCATCCCATTTAGGAAAAGCGCATTCAGCCAGGCTGTCTTTTCATTCCACGCATCCCATCAATGGAATTCAATACCTCAACCAATAAGAGAATCCTCATCCTACTACACATTCAAGCACAGTGTTAAAAAATGGCTCATTAATAATCAACAGTGTCAGCACTGATGTGTGGGTGTAGGTGTGTGTATGAGTGTGTATTGTAAATGTTTTATTTATGTATTATTGTAACTTGCTTCTATCTGTATTCAGTGATGTAATCTATTGTAAATGTGTACAATGGTAAAACAATGTTGTGGTATTTTTATTATTGCTTTTAGGATGTCTATCACCATCTGGCAAAGGGACTATCGATGAAAACTAGCCTTTTGGCTAATTCGAGTACTGTCACAGTTGCTTTCTCACTCACCTATTTTCTGCATTAACTTTCCTTAGTCACCTGGTAGTCACACCCTGTCTCTCTCACTCTGTTGCACCCATCAGCTCCATTAGTATTTAGGCCCACTTCACTTTCACCTCAGTGCCAGATCGTACTTTGCAGCATGCAGTCTTTCCCGCATTACCCTTCAGATTGCTCTCCCGGTTTCGACCCTGCCTGTCCCTGACCAGCCTGCCTCGCCTGCTCCCTGACCAGTTCTGTACCTGCGACTCCCGTTCTGCTTTCTCCTGGAACCCTCGCCTGTCCCCGACCAGCCCTTTGCCTACTATCTGCCGTGTTGTCTTATACCAGCCTACTGCCATCAATAAAGCTGGTTACCGACTATCCCTGGTTTCCCGTGTTCTGCATTTTGGTCCTCAGCTCGTTTGTGACAGAACGATCTGGCCAGAAATGGACCAAGCAAACACCGGTGTCTCCTAGAGACCGCTTTGAAAGGGTTGAGGATGCCATCCAAAGACAGGAGGTCACGATAGCTACCTTAGCTACCGAGACTCACCAGGCAACCTCAACCCAGGGACAAATGCTGGATTACCTTGCCTCCCAGATGCAACAGTATGGTCGCCACGTTACAACAGCTAACTGCTACCATGGCTGCTACCGTCCCTCGGCCCACAGCTCCGATGCTCGCTCCAGCCCCTGGCCCGACGGGATACGCTCCGGAGCCTCGTGTGGGAACGCCGGAACGCTACGCTGGTGAGCCAGAGGGATGCAGTCCTTTTCTCACAAACTGTTCCATATTGTTTTCACTGCAGCCACACACCTTCGCCTCCGAGGCGGCTCGTGTAGCTTTCACCGTTAATCATCTGACGGGAAGAGCCCGTTTATGGGGAACTGCAGAGTGGGAGCAGCAGACTCCAGCCTGCGCCTCTTTTGCTGCATTTTCCGCGGAGATGCGGAAGGTGTTCGGTTCCGTTCGTCTGGGTCCCGACGCTGCCGGGGGTCTGCTGAGTTTGAGCCAGGGTTCCGGCACGGTGGTGGATTACGCTATTGACTTCCGCACCAGCAGCCGCCGCAGCAGCTGGAACGAGCCGGCGCAGTGTGACGCATTTCTGAGAGGATTAGCGGATTATATGAGAGATGAGCTGGTTTCCTATGATCTTCCTGCTTCCTTGGATGGGTTGATTGAGCTCACCTCTCGGATTGACAGACGAATCCAGACCCGGAGAGGAGAGCAACAGACGCGAGCGGCGGGCCGCTGCCCGCGACAACAGCTTCCGGTTTCTGGGAGATTTCGACTTCCGGTTTCGGCGGAGAATTCCCATAACTACTCTGACTCACGGTACGGGGAGGCCGAGCCCATGCAGGTGGGTCGTACCAGTCTTACCTCTGAGGAGAGGGAATTACATCGAAGAGGTAATCTTTGCCTTTACTGTGGTCAGGCTGGACATATGGTTTCCCGTTGTCCGGTAAAAGGCAGAGCTCATTAGTAATGGGGAGTATACTGGTGGGCCAAACCTCTGAGCTGATCCCCAATCTAAGACCCTTGTGCCATGCTCAACTCCTCCTGACAGGCAAATCTCAGGCTCTGGCTGTTTTTATCGACTCGGGATCAGATGTTAGCATCATTGACGAGGAGCTCGCACTACAGCTGGGCATCCAACAGGTTCGGTTGCTCCAGCCCAGGTACCGGCTAATGCTTTGGATGGTCACCTACTGGGAACGGTGACACACCAGACGACGCCGGTACATATGCTCATGTCGGGGAACCACCATGAGACAATCCAGTTTCATGTGCTACGGTCCCCCCAAATCCCTCTGATTTTGGGCTATCCGTGGCTCCGCCGCCACAACCCAAACATTGACTGGGCAACTGGGTCTATCCTAGGTTGGAGTTCCTCCTGTCATCAGGTTTGCCTCAAGCAGGCTTCCGCACCTCAACTATCTGTGGATATGAACCTGGTTCCGGATGTCACAGGGGTTCCGGCAGAATATTTGGACTTTAAGGAGGTTTTTAGCAAGGCTAAGGCGACATCTCTCCCACCTCATCGGCCCTATGACTGCGCCATTGAGCTACATCCAGGAGCAGTTCCACCCAGGGCCCGGTTGTACTCGTTTTCGGCACCAGAGAGGAAGTCCATGGAGACTTACATCAATGACTCTCTGGCTGCAGGAATTATTCGTCCTTCCACATCACCCGCAGGAGCAGGGGTTTTTTTTTGTGGCGAAGAAGGACAAGACCCTGAGACCCTGCATTGACTATTGGGGCCTGAACGACGTCACGGTGAAGAATCGTTATCCCTTGCCACTCATCTCGTCAGCATTCGAGTTACTACAGGGGGCTACTATCTTCACTAAGCTGGATCTACGAAACGCTTATCACCTGGTACGAATCCGTGAGGGGGACTAATGGAAGACCGCCTTCAACACCTCTTCGGGACATTACGAGTACCTGGTGATGCCATTTGGACTTACCAATGCCCCTGCAGTTTTCCAAGCATTGGTGAACGACGTACTCCGGGACATGTTGGATCGTTATGTTTTTGTTTATCTGGATGACATTTTGATCTTTTCAAGGAACCTCAAGGAACACGTCCATCATGTCCAGACAGTCCTCCAGAGACTTCTGGAGAACTCGCTGTTCGTCAAGACGGAGAAGTGCGAGTTTCACACTTCTTCGGTCGCCTTTCTCGGTTACATCGTGGGTCAAGGAAGTGTGGAGATGGATCCTTCTAAGGTTTCAGCGGTTACTTCGTGGCGGGTCCCTGATTCCCGGAAGGAGCTGCAGCGTTTCCTGGGATTCGCCAACTTTTACAGACGGTTCATCCGTGGCTACAGCACTGTGGCCGCCCCGCTCACCACCCTGACCTCGTCCAAGGTGACGTTCCGATGGTCCCCTGCAGCCGAGGAGGCTTTTCAGGACCTCAAGGGCCGGTTTACATCGGCTCCTATCCTGCAGGTACCGGATCCTGCTGGTCAGTTGGTGGTGGAGGTGGATGCTTCTGACATTGGGGTGGGGGCCATCCTGTCGCAACGTTCTGGTGAGAACCAGAAGCTCCACCCCTGTGCTTTCTTTTCGAGGAGATTGAGTCCGGCGGATAGGAACTATGACGTGGGGAATCGGGAGCTTCTAGCAGTCAAGTTGGCGTTGGAGGAGTGGCGACACTGGCTTGAGGGGACAGAACAACCATTTCAGGTTTGGACCGACCATAAGAACCTGGAATACATCAGGTCGGCCCAAAGACTGAATTCCCGGCAAGCCAGGTGGTCGTTATTTTTTACCCGGTTTAATTTTTTCCTTTCCTACCACCCGGGCTCCCGCAACGTTAAGGCCGACGCTTTGTCCCGGCAGTTCGAGAGGGGGGGGAGACAGCTGGGGTATTCCGGACACTATTCTTCCTGCTCCTCGGGTGATCGGCGTCCTCACTTGGGAGATTGAGGAGAGGGTTAAGACCGCTTTGGTGGACCAACCCGGTCCGAGTTCTTGTCCTCTCAACCGTTTGTTTGTGCCTCAGGTTTTGAGGGCTGAGGTGCTTCAGTGGGCTCACAGCTCCAGACTTTCCTGCCACACTGGAATTCAACGTACCAAGGGGAGGGTTCTAGAACGGTTCTGGTGGGCCACACTGGAGGCTGACACCCGGGAGTTTGTGAACGCCTGTCCTGTGTGCAATCGGCACAAACCATCTCACCAAGCACCAGCGGGACTCCTTCATCCACGTCAAGGTCATTAACCCTGCAGCAGTTCGACTGGGTTTGCCCCGGAACATGAAGATCCATCCCACCTTCCACGTTTCTAGGATTAAACCTGTCCGAGAGAGTCCTATGATTCCCGCCGCCCCTCCACCACCACCCCCTAGGATGATCGATGGGGGCCCTACCTACACCCTTCGTCGTCTACTCCGTTCCCGTCGCAGAGGAAGAGGGGTTCAATATTTGGTGGACTGGGAGGGCTATGGTCCCGAGGAAAGGCAGTGGATTCCTGCTCGTCATATCCTCAATCCTCAACTCATCCGAGACTTCCACCTGCGTTACCCGGAGCAGCCTTCCAGGACCCACGCTCAACCAGGCGTTAAGCCAGGGGGCACTCGTCCGCTACAGACCAGAGGCTTCGTCGAGGAGGAGGGGGAAGCATCATCAGTCGAGGGGGACGAGGATTTCCAGGAGGGAGAAACCGAGAGAGCATTCTCAGATGAGTATTAGCCTTTCCCCATACCTCCACCTTCCACCCTGTGTCTGTAGGGTTTTTGTCTATTCTTCTTATATATATATATATATTGTCTCTCCTAGAATTTTCTTAGACGTCAGGAGCCGTCCATTAAGGGGGGGGGTTCTGTCACAGATGCTTTCTCACTCACCTATTTTCTGCATTAACTTTCCTTAGTCACCTGGTAGTCACACCCTGTCTCTCTCTCACTCTGTTGCACCCATCAGCTCCATTAGTATTTAGGCCCACTTCACTTTCACCTCAGTGCCAGATCGTACTTTGCAGCATGCCAGTCTTTCCCGCATTACCCTTCAGATTGCTCTCCCGGTTTCGACCCTGCCTGTCCCTGACCAGCCTGCCTCGCCTGCTCCCTGACCCGTTCTGTACCTGCGACTCCCGTCCTGATTTCTCCTGGAACCCTCGCCTGTCCCCGACCAGCCCTTTGCCTACTATCTGCCGTGTTGTCTTTTACCAGCCTATTGCTATCAATAAAGCTGGTTACCGACTATCCCTGGTTTCCCGTGTTCTGCATTTTGGTCCTCAGCTCGTCTGTGACAGGTCCATCATGAATACTGATTCTTAAATCATGAGCTGTGGCCCTGATCTGATCAGATCTGATTTAGCTATGTGTGATTGGAAACAGTTGCGCAGACACACACACACACACACACACACACACACACACACACACACACACACACACACACACACCTTTCGCCACCTTTGGTTTAAAAAAAGACATAATGAATGATAGTAACTGAATTATAGTTTTGTGATGTCTTTCCATTTTGTCGGGACTGTGTTTGTATAATAATCAAGACCATTAGATTCAATAATCAACCTCATAGCCTATTCTAATTTCCTTTTGCCAGCATCTTCAAAGTGCCAGGAACATTTAAAATTAAAGGAGGATATTGCTCCAGATTTCATCACTTTAATTAGTTCAGATGAAATAAAAGAGCTTAATATGATTTGTATTCAGAGCTGCTGGTTGGCCTGCAGTGAAACGCCTCGGAGCGATCACATGTTTCTCATTTCCACCTGCTGCAGATCAGAAGAACACTTTGCGTTTAAACCACTTATAATCACATCCATGAAGTTTCCAACTCTAGTGACACAAGCAACAGACAGCGAGGAAGTCAAAAGTCACCCAATCAGCAGCATAATGCCCAACATTAGCCGCCTTTAGCTTAGCGGTGATGACGTGAAGTCATGTGACCTGGCTGTAGTTCCTTTATACCCTAACATTACCCTTCTTTACCTTATCAGAGGTGACGTGAAGTCATGTGACCTGGCTCTAGTTCCTTTATAGCTCAACATTAGCTGCCTTTAGCTTAGCAGTGGTGACGTGAAGTCATGTGAACTGGCTATAGTTCCTTTATACTGTAACGTTCACAAGGTGAGTCGGAAACAGGCTTCTCGTTATTAGGCTTTAATAACAGATGTTCTTTACAGATGATCACAGGTACAGGTACATTGTGGGGGTTCTACCTCACACTTCCCACACTGGCTTAACTCCTACCCCTACACATATATATATTGCAACCCAGTCTCACGGCATTTCGTGTTCACCATCACGATTTTTAATCTATTGATTCGTGTTCACCATCACGATTTGCCCCTTTTTTTCGTTTTGCACAGCACGATTTTAAAAGCAATGTATTTCTACTGGTAATGTGTTTCGTGCCTGCAGACTGCAGCACGTCTTTTTCTCCGGTCGGGTCGTGGAAGACCGGAAGCTGTGTGGTTCATAAAAACATGTTCTTACTCAATATCAAGCCACAGTTATTGCTTTTATTTTAAATCGTATAATTTCGGACTTTTGTTGTCGTCTGTGAGGAAAATAAATGGGGCTCAGAGCCTCAGGATACTGAAATCTGTATTTTTTTAAATCTTTTTTTCCTTCTAATTTGTTATTCTTTTCAAAATAACACACTGTTATTTACTCACCAATAACACTCAATTATCCTTGCTTTTATTTATTGGTTTAATTCCATAATCTCGGGCTTTTTTGGCGTCCGTCAGGAACTGAATTTCAAAATAAATATAACCGGAAACAGACGTAGGCATTTCGAGCGATTACCCAAGATCCTCAGCTATGGTTTTAAGCTCACTGATTGGATGTGTTAGCCGCAATGCATGCTGGGATTTGGTGGTTATATTATATGAAATCCGGAAAACATTTTAAAAGTATAAAATAATACTTAATTCCGAGTGCTCTTGCTTTTCTCTTTGAAAGTCATCACATAACGGCATTGTAATACACGGTTTGGCTGCATTCAGTATTACAGATCTGCCGTAGTTCTTTATTTATAGCGCCCTGATGAGAAGACCTTTGGAAAAAACTGAGAAAATGCCGCCGAAACTGAATACTTGATGTGGATCATAAATATATCAACAATTAAACAACATCTTCAATTTCTCTTCACACAATACGTCTCCTTGCAGTATCAACACTAATTCGGCTGACTTTTACATTTGATCTAATTCATAGATAGGTTATATTTACACCATAACGGTGCACAGCTGATAAAAAAGGACTGTAGTTTTCAAAGATATTACTGATTTTCTTTGAATGTAAGAATGTAAATACTGAGTCTGAAATAGTATAGCAATATGCTGTAAAATGATGTGAAAGCATGCATAAAACTATACATCTTCAGATGTTGTACATACACACTAATAATACAAAGTTGTTATGGCTGTGTGCACCTTGTGTGCACCTCCTAGTGGTTAAAGCACGTTATTGAATTATTGTTTGTATGTGTTATATTTGATTAAAAAAAATATTAAGATACATACTTTCATAGGGGGAAAGTATAAATATAGAAATATAGAATATACAAAATCAAGAAGATACTATAAGTGATCTCTACAATAAAACAGTTTAGTGCAGGATGTACACAGATATTAATAGGAGGAGGTGCAAAACAGAAAAACGGATTAACCTTTATTTAAACATTAAATATTAAATATTAAGCCTGACAAAGTAATTAACGTCTAATATATTGCTTTCCTGCAGTGTTAACTATGTTGAAGCACTTATTTTAACTGATATTATACACATTAATTATACTCTTATGTATGTAGATAGAATAAGAAATGTGCAGAATATGACAGTTTAATGGTGGAGGTACACACATATTGATAGATGTCTTGTAATGCACTGTTGAGGAACCTGTGACCCACGTTTTTCATTCATTGCATAACTACACCGTAGTTGTGTATGATATGTCAATAAACCTTTGAAAATCTTGAAAGGGATGTGCAAAATAGCCATAATATACAGTCTTTAATTAACTATTAGTAGAGAATAACGAGTAATGAATATACTTTATTACTTGTTTCCATTCATGTCAATTGCAGATACATGTTTAGTCTTCTCAAGCACCAACTATCAAATATCTCTCCTGATTGTTGGCACTTGACACTCACCTTACCTGAATTTTACTCAGGTGTAACTAAAGTCTGATTTAAGGGTTGTTTATATTTCACATAATTAATCAGAATCTGCAAAGTAACTCAAATAAATGCAGTGGAGTAAAAATACCAGGTTAACCTCTGAATTGTAGTGGAGTAGAATTACAAAGTAGCAATGAGCTGTCATGTGGGTATATAGTAATGCTGCGCATTATGGACACAAGTGATTTTCACCCATTTATTAATTATATGTTTTACATTTGATAACACCAATGTGTTTAATAATGGCAACTTCTAATTGTGGGAAAAACGAAAAGTTCAGTAGAGACGTCCCATAGAACATTTTGCGAAACACAATAGACAGCATGTGTAGTTCTGGGGGGGTGTTCGATTCTAGTTTTGGATAATCTGGCGTGGTTTCGTTCCATTTCACACAGCTGTTTGACGCTCTGCGTAACCTTATGGGAACTGTAGTCCTAAACGATAGCTGGGGATTATGGGTAGTGTAGTGTCTTCGGCCATCCTAAACTCAGAAATGTTGACAATCGCAATGATGCTCGAAATGTCCCTTATAGGCCTACGTCTGTTTCCGGTTATTTTTATTTTGAAATTCAGTTCCTAACGGACACCAAAAAAGCCAGAGATTATGGAATTAAACCAATAAATAAAAGCAAGGATAATTGTGTGTTATTGGTGAGTAAATAACAGTGTGTTATTTTGAAAAGAATAACAAATTAGAAGGAAAGAAAGATTTAAAAATACAGATTTCAGTATCCTGAGGCTCTGAGCCATTTATTTTCCTCACAGACGGCAACAAAAGTCAGAAATTATACGATTTAAAATAAAAGCAATAACTGTGGCTTGATATTGAGTAAGAACATGTTTTTATGAACCACACAGCTTCCGGTCTTCCACGACCCGACCGGAGAAAAAGACGTGCTGCAGCCTGCAGGCTTTTAAAATCGTGCTGTGCAACACGAAAAAAAGGGGCAAATCGTGATGGTGAACACGAATCAATAGATTATAAATCGTGTTGGTGAGGAACAAATAAAACACAGCACAAACACTCCCCCCAGCCTCTCCAGTACTCTGCAGGGACCAACCCACTGGCTGTCCACTGACACGCTGGTCTCCACGCTGGTCTCCACGCTGGTCTCCACGCTGTCCACTGACACGCTGGTCTCCACGCTGGTCTCCACGCTGGTCTCCACGCTGTCCACTGACACGCTGGTCTCCACGCTGGTCTCCACGCTGGTCTCCACGCTGGTCTCCACGCTGGTCTCCACGCTGTCCACTGACACGCTGGT
Source organism: Champsocephalus esox (assembly GCA_036324585.1). Taxonomy (NCBI): domain Eukaryota; kingdom Metazoa; phylum Chordata; class Actinopteri; order Perciformes; family Channichthyidae; genus Champsocephalus; species Champsocephalus esox. The sequence goes on from JAULUE010000318.1 coordinate 12,922, forward strand.
CTCCACGCTGGTCTCCACGCTGTCCACTGACACGCTGGTCTCCACGCTGGTCCACTGACACGCTGGTCTCCATGCTGGTCTCCACGCTGATCTCCATGCTGGTCTCCACGCTCCACTGACAAGCTGGTCTCCACGCTGTGAGGAGACCCCTCTATAGAGGGGCTGGGAGTGTGGCTGGTCTTATGCCTTTTCAGAGGCTGCTGGTCGATGGGCGCCGCCATTGTTGTTTACATCCAGCTTGGAAATGGCGCGAAATGCCGCGGAAGACGGCGACATTCCCGCGTCTCTAGCCATCTTCACCGCCGACTCTCTCAGGCGCTCTCTCGCCTCTTGTGCACTCATGAACTCCCCGCTCATGTCCTTCGACCACCCGCATGCTCCCTTTTCCTCTCCATCACTCATGGGCGGCGCCAGGATTTTTTTGCTGCAGTAGCTTAGCAGTTGCTATATGACAGCACGGCGTTGCTAGTTAATTTTCAAAATAAACAAACAATACCAGTGGGCCAAGCACGAGCCTGTTCATATTGTAGCGTTCACCGCTATTCAAGATCACTCAAGCCTTCAATGTCGAAAACGTTCTCTTTATTTACAGAACCAATCAATAGTGTAACACTCATGACTTTCACGACACACACCGGAAAACGCACACACATACACACACGTGGAAGGGGCGGTCTCTCCCTAACTCCCACCAACATCATTGCCTAAATAATGCACTTTTCCTCCTCTCTGGCC
>JAULUE010000005.1:0-57500 GCA_036324585.1 Champsocephalus esox
TAGCCGCAATGCATGCTGGGAGTTGGTGTTTATATGATATGAAATCCGGAAAACATTTTAAAAGTATAAAATAATACTTAATTTGTCTCTTTGAAAGTCCTCACATAACGGCAACACACGGTGCGGCTGCATGACATACTACAGATCTGCCGTCGTTCTGTATTCATAGAGCCCTGATGAGAAGACCTCTGGACAAACTGAAGACATGGCGCCGAAACTGAATACGTGACGTGGATCATAAATATATCAACAATTAAACAACATCTTCAATTTCTCTATTTACGCCTCCTTGCAGTATCAACACTAATTCGGCAGGCACGAAACACGTTACCAGTAGAAATACATTGCTTTTAAAATCGTGCTGTGCAACACGAAATGCCGTGAGACTTGGTTGGGATACATCCTCACGAGAGAGGCAGGCTGCAGAGAAACGGGAACGTGTCCGTGCTGAACTCGATGTCGTCAGTTCCTCTTGTTCACTTCTCTGAACACACGCACTGAACTGAATGAACCGCTTCCCCTGAAACACTGACATGTCCGCGCTGACGGACAGAGGCCGCTCCGCGTCTCCCTCTTTCAGCCTGGGTCAGGTTACCCTGAGTCTCCAGTCTGCAGCGCCATCTGCTGGTTTCTGGAACACACAGCAGCTGCACCAGACTGAGGACAGCTGGAGTCCATCTCTAAGTCGATGTAATCCCCATCAGTCAGTCCACGGATCCGTACTGACACACAGAGTGTCTCTCTAGTCGGAGACCGGCTTGCTCCCTCTGTTTACATCACAGTGAATATCCGTGGACTACTGAAAGCACATGAATCTCCCGCCCCCGACATACAAAGCAAAACCCCCGGGGATTTTATGCGAGCAATATATAAATCTATAAACTCCCCAAACAGGCGAAAACCTACCAGTTTCCCCCACTGCCTCTCCCCCTCCCTCCATGCTGGTTCCTCCGGGTTGTGTCCCGGTAGGTGAAGAGGGTCTGGTCATACACGACCGGGTGTTGCTACGGCGATAGTTAGTTTCTCCTCCGACTTTTTTGAAATATAGAAATGAACGGCGGGATATCTCTCCCAGCTTAGACGCGGTTTGATTGGCTACGGCTTCAGCTGTCAGATTTTCAGAAACGGGATTTGATTGGCTGGCGCTGGCTACTCCGGCGTCAGAAGTTGAACATTGTTCAACTTCTGACGCCTGAGACGGACCGCTCTGCTACCCACAATTCAGTTCGGCAAAAAAGCGAGGCAACGTGACGTCACCCCGTTGAAAGTGAACGGGCAGATTGGAGTTTTCGACGCTGTAGTGTGGACGGGCCGTGAAGGACTGGAGGGAGGATCCAGCACACCTGAACGGCTGCTGGTGGATTTCACCTTAACGTCTGCTTCCTGTTTCAGCCTGCGGACTTCCTGCAGGAGCTGTGAGCTTCTGGTGAAGCACGGCGGGCATGATGGCGCATCACTCCCTCCGCCCCTCTTCTCACCCTGATGCCCCTCTTCTCACCCTGATGCCCCGTCGCTCTGGAACCGGGTCGATCTGGATCCCTGATGCCCCGTCGCTCTGGAACAGGGTCGATCTGGATCCCTGATGCCCCGTCACCCGTCACCTTTAGTGATTTCAGCAGCTTAGTGGGGTTCTCTGATTGGTCACATCCAGGTGGAGATCCAGTGTGTATCCGGCTGTGTGAGAGCAGCTGCCGTCTCTATGCTTCACTGTGAACTCTGCTTCTCAGCTTCAGTTCTTAGCTTCAGTTCTTCACCATGTTTGATGAGTCCTAGGTTTTAATGATACAGCTTAGAGGAGGGGTGTCAAACTCACGGCCCGGGGGCCAAATCTAGCCCACGACTTCATTTTGTGTGGCCCGCAAAAGCTTGCAAAGAATATAATATTATACGGTTACATGCTACTTTACAGAATATCTATATATGTTAATTTTAATTAATTTCTTATTTTATAGTTATTTCTTATTTGTATCCTTAATTGTATTCTGTGTGAATCTGTGCCGTCCTGTTTTTCAATCTCACCCTGTTGCTGTTAAACTACCGAATGTCCCCACAGGGATTAATAAAGGTCCATAAACGATATGTCCCACAATGCATCTCATTTTGTGACATAAATAATGATATATAATATTTTTATAGCGCCTTTCAGGAAACCCAAGGTCGCTTTACAAGTCGGGTAGGGGGGGGGAGTAGGGGGAAAATAAACCTATTAACCTAACTATACAGACGTAGTTACTTATGAAGGTATAACCCTATCTGTTCTGACACCATAGGGTATTGGCACCCCCTAGTGGCAAAAGTCGGTACTGTAACTTTAAGGCACCAAATAGCGCGACTCTCCTTCTTGTGTTTTAGTTTACACAGCAATGCCATGCAGAGCACATCGTAGCTCAGTTCTATGCCACAGATCATTTTTGTTTTAATCCTCGAGTCGATCCGTCTGTAAGTACTAACTTACCTGTGTGCCAAGTTATGTGTTTCAAAAAAATAAATAAAAAATTGTGTGGTTTCAATGTTTAAGATAAGCTAAGCTAACTAGCTGCTAAGCTAACTAGCTGCTAAGCTAACGGACATAGCTCATTCTTAGCATAGGCTGTTGATTATACTGCACTCTATTTGTATTATGTTGCACGTGTATTATTTCAATTGTGTAACTTGTGTTGTATTCTTCTGTTTATTCTTGCACTTTTACAATTTCAAGCCTCAGTAAATGGTCAGCTCAACAACTGTCTTCTGAGTCTTTGTTAGCTATCTGTTAAGCTATGCAGTGCGATGCATACGCAAGGGCAGAATACTATCCAATGCAGAGGCAATAATATAATACATTATTTCATATATATTATGTATTTATATTAGGGATGCACGATAATTATCTTAGGAATTATGACTCATCCCGATAAACCCGATACCAGTATTAATAGCCCCGATAATATAAAATATATTTTTTGGGTAAAAAAAAATAAATAAATACTGCGGTGTGGGGGGGATGAGGGCCGAGGAAAAAAAATACACATGCGTTAATCGCGTTAAAATAATTAGTGGCGTAATTTTTTTTTATTATCGGGTATCGGTATCGGTCTTGAGCAGCAGGAAGTTATCGGTATCGGTTTCAAAAAACCAATATCGTGCATCCCTAATTTATATATGTATATTGATAGAGTTACAACCGGCCCTTTGAGTGCAACCATAATGCTAATGTGGCCTCCGATGAAATGGAGTCACCCCTGGCTTAGAGGATTGAGATATACATCTTGCTCGGTGGGCATCCTCTGGAAGACACACACACAGTGATATGTACAGAACATGGATGTTAAAGCTCTGGTTCAGCAGCAGGAACTTGGTCTGACTCGCTTGGAGTGAATATATCTGCTCCTGGTGGTTCGGAGTCAGATGCTTCATGGTGAAACAGATGCTCATGGTCGCTTTAGGGTGGTTGGTTCGTTGGACGAGCCGCCCTTCGTTCACGCAGCGGACGGAACAGCTGTTGTTTCGTGTGACTTCTGTGAATCAGACCAACTGAAGCGGGGCTCGTTAACACGTCATCCCTCACCACCTCGCTGAAGTGGACCAACGAGGCCCAGCTCTGCAGGTCTTCAGTGGACAGGATTACGTCTCGGGGCCCGTTCTCTGGAAGGGTTTCCTTTTTCCTTTTCAATAAAATACAACCATTACATGAAGTGTGTTGATTTATTATCACCCTGGAAGAAGCAGTGCAGACTGTAGAGGACCTGGGACGTCCACAACACACAGATCTATTTAACCAATGCATGGATTCATGAGCTGAGGAAGATGTTTGTGTCAACGTGGGAGCAGGGAGATGCTGCCTTCAGGGACCAACACAGAAATACGACATTCCTGCACCACGCACTGTTAGCACTAAAGTATCCAATGCCGCTTCTCGAGTTACATTTCAAGAAGATTAGATGTTCACAGAAATGTTCACTTATATTCAGGGCCGTTTCTACCTCTAGGCGGACTATGCAGGGTCATGGGGCCCCCGCGGCCACTAGGGGGCCCCCAAGCTGAACGTATTTTTTTTTCATCCAAAAAACTAAAAAAGTTGAATTCATCCACACAAAGATGAACAAAATGAGTAGAGGCGGGAGGGCTGAAGCAGAGCTTATGGAGAGTAGCCCATCCTAATACAGCGGCATTATTGCATCAAAAACGTATAGAAATGAAGGAGTACAAAGAAATAACGAAAATAGGAGAACCAATTCAATAAAAGTTAGGGCAAGAAAACAATAAATGCATATATATATATATATATGTATGTATATATATGTATATATACATATATATACATATATATACTATAGGTCATTTTCTGCACATGTCAATAGCAGTTTCAACTATCTTTTTTTGGAAATTAAAATACTATATATAAATATATACATAGTACACATGTACTTGACTAATGAATAATAATAATAATAATAATAATAATATTTGCATAATTGCATATAAACATTGTGAACACTTATTTCCAAGTGACTTTGTTTACATTCGAATGTTCACGCTGTGGTTTGGAACTGCTTTTGATGTTATTAGGCATTTTCTGATGGAAAATAATCAGCACTGTTTTAAGCTGCACTATCTCAACACGTCTTCATAGATTGAGTTTTTTTGAATATGGGAGTTGTGTGTTCATATTTACCAACACCACAGACTATTCGTGATGTTTTGTAGATTGGTTGAGTACGTGTTTCCTCATATTTCGGAGCAGTAGTTTCTAAGGGAGAAATAGACTGTTACAAAGAGGATATTTTCTTCAAGAATGTTCTTCGTATGATACAAAATACCTTTTGTTTTTGACAGCTTAGTCTGTACATAATTTATATGCTGCTTCCAGTTGAGTTTTTCGTCAACAAGCAGTCCTAAAAATGTACCTGCACCAACTTTCTCTCTCTCTGTGTTGCAGATCCGTATCATGCAGTCGTCTCTGCTCTCAGACTCTGTGTTGGATAACATGTCATTAGCTTCGGCCACATTAAGGGATCAGTCACTAACTGCAAACCAGTTACATCGTATTTCTAATTCTGCATTCACAACTTTAACAAGATCGCCAAGGTTATGCAGAGGATTCAAAGTTCAGGTTCAGCCTCAATATATTTGGGGATAATTAAAATGAGCCGTCTTTATTTGCAGACAGACGAGCCCCCTCCTGTGTTCGCTGAAGCATCACATGCTTACACATCAATGTAGGATATAACCACGACTGAACTGCAACGATAGCAAAGCTGGGGCTGGGGTTTGTGGGGTAATAAAGTCCAAATCATCATTAGGCTGTCAGCCAATGAGTGACGTCTGAGGAAGAGGAGAAATGTAAATTAAACATTGTTGAGAAAATGCTGCATCTCTTGCATGTCTTGACGTAGAGGAGCCTCATTGTTTACCTTTTTAATATCGTTTTTTGTAATTTTCAACTGCTTGGTTTTCGTGAAATTAGCCTGTTTTCCTATTGAAGTGTAACAGATTGATGCGTCTCCACAGATCATCTCAAAGGCTTCGGAAACCCACCCATTGTAGATAAAAAACTGTAAAAACTAGGGCCCCCCCAAACAGCATCTTGCATAGGGCCCCCAAAAAGCTAGAAACGGCCCTGCTTATATTTGTACATTTCCTTTGTGCAATACCAAGAGTAGACCAGCAGATGTCGCCATTTAGACTCAATGCAATCATTCAAGACTCAAGGGTGATATCATCGTGTGCAGCAGCTCCAGTGGCGTTATGGTAATGAACATCTCAGGCCCCGAGCTGCTCCAACAGTGCAGCATGTTATATAAAGGACATACGAGGAAACATACAATAATATCGCAAAGATAAAAACAGTGCAATGAAACCGAGCGGATAGAACAGTCCGGTTAAAATCCAGAGCGTGGACTTGTTTTCGTTTATACTTCGGAAAAAAGGTTTGTTTTTCGCTTTTAAAATAAGATTGTAAAGCTTGTGTGTGTAACCCTGAATTAAAATGTTCATTGCTTTTGTCTTCTGCTTGACTATTTGAGTAAGCGCTTTCAAGGAGTCAAACGCCATGCGGGCGACACACAGTGAACACGTCCGAGCTGCAGATGGTAATGAAGTAGTGTCACCCTCCGCGGTGATGGTAGCAGAGAGGGGGGCCGCCAGCCCGAGGGGCCAGGCGGTGGACGGAGGGTTTGACTGCCCTCTAAGGCAGGGGTGTCAAACTCAATTTCATCGCGGGCCACATTAACATTATGGTTGCACTCAAAGGGCCGGTTGTAACTATATAAATATACATATATAAATATATAATATACATATATAATGTATTATATTACATTATTGCCTCTGAATTTGATTATTATCGGATAGGATAATAACTTAGTAATTAACTACGTCTGAAAGCAGAAGTCCAGGGCAAATAATTGTAAGTCTCTTCAGTGCGCATGTCACAAAACAAGATGCATTGTGGGACATGTAGTTTATGGGCAACCTGCTTCTGTAAAGTGGCATGTAACCGTATAATAAACATATTATATTCTTTGCAAGCTCTTGTGGGGCCACGTGAAATGAAGTCGCGGGCCAGATTTGGCCCCCGGGCCTTGAGTTTGACACCCCTGCTCTAAGGGAACCTGATGGTCCAAAGATCCTGGCACTAATACATGTGTATTGTCCTGGACCCTAATCACCTGCCAGGATGCCACGGCCGAGAGAGGGCGTGCAGTCAGCTGGGACGTGTCGTGTCAGACCTGACCTTCGCCTCTGCTAAGCGTACCATTGATACAAAGATGCTAAATTGGCTGTGAATGGAAAGGATGCTTCCTTCTTGGTGTTTCAGGCATGTGAAACCAGGCATGTGGAACTAGATAGAACATCCTGAACTTTTATACACACACATTCCAGATGGGAAAATAAAAGCGTAAAAGTTCCAGCTACCATGCAGAGAAGGCGCGTGTGGTTTTCGACACCTTGAGAGCGGTTACAGCGGGTGCGAAGACAGCGAGGCAGGATGCAGGCGGCCTGCGCACAGATTCAAATCCACTTCCTGGGCCGGCGACTCGTAGAGACAAGCTGCCCTTATAGTCTCCGTTAATGAATTCAAGTTTAAAGTTTGTATATTTGAAATTGAAACGTTTAAAGGAAAGAACTTGATTCTAAAGTCATGACGTCGACGATGTGTTCGGCTTTCATGGAAAATGTTCACAGTCTTTAAAATGACATATCCTCACTATTAGTTTGTATTTGTTTAATTTTTAAACCTCACATGTTTTAATGTTCAATAATTAAAAGCTGAACCTCCTTCTGACTCAAAGGGAGAAAGGGGGATGACCTGATGAAGAGAGGGAGGAGGAAGAAGACTACAAAGAAGAATGGTGAAGAAGAAACGGGAGGTCTTGAGGTCTTGCAGGTCTTAAGGTCTGGCGGTCTTGAGAGCTTGAGATCTTGAGATCTGGAGGTCTGGCGGTCTTGAGAGCTTGAGATCTTGAGATCTGGAGGTCTGGAGGTCTTGAGAGCTTGAGGTCTGGATGTCTTGAGGTCTGAGGTCTTGGAGGTCTTTGAGGTCTTGAGGTCTTGAGAGCTTGAGGTCTGGATGTCTGGAGGTCTTGAGGTCTGAGGTCTTGGAGGTCTTTGAGGTCTTGAGAGCTTGAGGTCTGGAGGTCTGGAGGTCTTGAGGTCTTGAGATCTTGAGATCTTGAGAGCTTGAGGTCTTGAGGTCTTGAGATCTGGATGTCTTGGAGGTCTGGAGAGCTTGAGGTCTTGAGGTCTGGAGGTCTGGAGGTCTTGAGATCTGGATGTCTTGGAGGTCTGGAGAGCTTGAGGTCTTGAGGTCTGGAGAGCTTGAGGTCTTGAGGTCTGGAGGTCTGGAGGTCTTGAGAGCTTGAGGTCTTGAGATCTGGAGGTCTTGGAGGTCTGGAGAGCTTGAGGTCTTGAGGTCTGGAGGTCTTGAGAGCTTGAGGTCTTGAGATCTGGATGTCTTGGAGGTCTGGAGAGCTTGAGGTCTTGAGGTCTGGAGGTCTGGAGGTCTGGAGGTCTTGAGGTCTTGAGATCTGGATGTCTTGGAGGTCTGGAGAGCTTGAGGTCTGGAGGTCTGGAGGTCTTGAGAGCTTGAGGTCTTGAGGTCTGGAGGTCTGGAGGTCTTGAGAGCTTGAGGTCTTGAGATCTGGAGGTCTTGGAGGTCTTGAGAGCTTGAGGTCTTGAGGTCTGGGGTCTTAGAGGTCTTTAAAGCTTGGAGGCTTCTTGGAGGAGGTTTTCGGAGGCCCAAGCCCTGGACCTGGACCTGGGCTCTTGTAGACGGCTGGAGGACTTGACTTGAGAACCTGTTGCTATTGTATTTCGACTTGGTGTCTATATTATGTGTAAGGATTCTTTGTAATCCTCAGTTGTTGTTAAAACCTTAATAAATCCGGTTTGTACCCTTCGACCCAGACTCCTGGTCTCTCTCCCGTGTCTGCTTGGTCTCAGAGCGATTTGGTCTTTTGTTTGGTTTAAGTTGTGCTGTTCCGCTATTTTGGTTTGCTGCTGTTGAAAATAAAGTTTTGGAGCTCAAAGCAACCGACCAAGCCAAAGCCGAAGCGACGCGTAGAACCCCGCCGTCACACACACATTTCACCAAATCAAGTGTATCTTTCACTTAATAATCACTTCTTGTTCATAAGACGTTATTAGTGCCGCTAGCTTCCATAAATCCTGGTGTCCATAGCAACAGAGGATCGCTATAGCAACGGAGGATATGCTATGGGGATTTCCTATAATGCTTTGCCACTATTTTACCATGTACTTCAGGGTTACACCAGCAGGGGGCGCAGCTTCCCTTCAAGCAGAATGTAACCCTGCCCACACTTGAGTATTTCAACATGGTGTTTTATAAAATGATTGTCATCGTATCCATCATTACACTAATTAGATAAGCCCCACATATCTTGAGATACCCACTTCAGGTTCAGGAGTAGCCTCTATATATATTTATATATGCAGATAAATGCAGTTCAAATCCCAAAAGGGATTTAAATCAAAGTGAAACAACTGCACTTGTATTTCTTGAAAATGCTTTTATTACAGAATAAGAAAAGACAGACAGATCCATCGTTTCTTCAGGCAGTATTTTGAGAAACAAACGTATGAAAATATATTCGAACAGGCACCGCACAGAAGGAAATCGAGGAGATGTTTAAATCATGGAAAACCTTAAGCTTCCCCACATCTCTCAGATCGCTGGACTCTGACACGAATGAGACACGCATTGAGAAGTTTCACCGATAGAAGAATTCCTTCGGTACAACATCATACATCTCATTTTGATTTCTGTGTCCTGAAAAGTAAGGCCACACATTTATAAAAAGGAAGTTGTTCGATTGTAACTTCCAGTGCGCTTCACTTTTTGGGCTTAAAAGTACAAATATTAGCAGAAAATCCTCTTCAACATCGAGCCGGGTTAGAAAACAGCTGGTCGCTCCGTCGTTAAGAATAAGCGTCATTTAGATTTTAAAATGTGGCAGAACGGCTGCATGTCCTTCAAGAGACATTACATTACAACAAATACAAAGTGATTAAGAGAAAAATAATGACGAGTATAAAATCTTTACCAAATACATCTCAGCTGTTAGGAATATCTCCTTCTGGGTCTGACAGAGTCTCAGGAGGAGCCGAGGAGAACTCACGGCTTCGATTCATTTCACAGACGCTAATAAGACGCACATCACCAAATTAAAGTAACATAAAGCTTTTCTCACTGCTCCTGGGAGACTAGTGCAAGACCTGAATGGATTGGATTAGAATGGTTCCTCATTGTACTATTAGCTGCTAGCTGCTAGCTGTTGCTCTGATAGCTGTTGCTCTGCTAGCTGCTAGCTGTTGCTCTACTAGCTTCAGGCTGTTGCTCTGCTAGCTGCTAGCTGTTGCTCTGCTAGCTTCAGGCTGTTGCTCTACTAGCTGCTGCTCTACTAGCTGCTAGCTGTTGCTCTACTAGCTGCTAGCTGTTGCTCTGCTAGCTTCAGGCTGTTGCGCTCTGCTAGCTGTTGCTCTGCTAGCTTCAGGCTGCTGCTCTGCTAGCTGTTGCTCTGCTAGCTGCTAGCTGTTGCTCTGCTAGCTGCTGCTCTACTAGCTGCTAGCTGTTGCTCTACTAGCTGCTAGCTGTTGCTCTGCTAGCTTCAGGCTGTTGCGCTCTGCTAGCTGTTGCTCTGCTAGCTTGCTGCTCTGCTAGCTGTTGCTCTGCTAGCTGCTAGCTGTTGCTCTGCTAGCTTCAGGCTGTTGCTCTGCTAGCTTCAGGCTGTTGCTCTGCTAGCTGTTGCTCTGTAGCTTCAGGCTGTTGCTCTGCTAGCTTCAGGCTGTTGCTCTGCTAGCTTCAGCTGTTGCTCTGCTAGCTTCAGGCTGTTGCTCTGCTAGCTGTGCTGCTAGCTGTTGCTCTGTAGCTTCAGGCTGTTGCTCTGCTAGCTCAGCTGTTGCTCTGCTAGCTGTTGCTCTGTAGCTTCAGGCTGTTGCTCTGCTAGCTGTTGCTCTGCTAGCTTCAGGCTGTTGCTCTGCTAGCTTCAGGCTATGCTCTGTAGCTTCAGCTGTTGCTCTGCTAGCTGTTGCTCTGCTAGCTGCTGCTCTGCTAGCTTCAGGCTGTTGCTCTGCTAGCTGCTGCTTGTGTCTTGTTGGGCTTTGAGGAACTCAAATATCTGTTCTTCCTTTAGAAATATACTGATTATAAAAACAGGAGAACATCTGTGTCTGTAGCTGCTGGTTTTGAAACTGTGACTTGTTTTCACGTTCAGGACGTCAGGTCGGAGCCTCCGGTTGTCTCATTCTATTTAACGTGTTGAACTTCCCCTGCACGTTTCTTCCTGCTCTGTTTTCATGTTGGTTTCATGTCTGATATATATCCATGGTGTGTTATCGGAGGCGCCTGGGACTTCATTGTATATCTACACTGCACTGAAAAACAAACTTCAATTAAATGTATCATATCATCAAATGTCACATAACTGCATTCGGTTCGTTGGAAGCAATAATATTAAAGTTGAACTTGATATTTTGTATTCAAACTTAATATTATAGCTTTCTACTAACTTAATACATGTATAGTCTAGTTGCCAGCTTAGTGAACCCTGAAATGTTGAGTACCCCATGTTGTTAGAAATGTAACGTAGGGTCTCCAGCACATAGAAACTGCCGGAGGCTAACCTGCATAATTTGGGCAATTAGCATAGTTAGCATAAGTTGGGATTGATTAGCAATAATTAGCATGTTAGCCTATGTGGACAATAGTTTAACAATGGCTGACAGTTTCGGAGTGGTTTTGGAGGTTATTGAGGAAGCTGAATCTATTCCAGAAAGCGGCATATCTGTTCTCTCTGTGGGCTGATTACCGTGAGCAGTGTTGCTCAATAAGCAATCTGTCCAATCCAGATGATCCAGAGTTCCCTGAAGCGATCAAATCGTCAAGTCAGTGTTTGAGTGTACACATATTGGCCTTTTCTGGTCCAATCTGCCATTTAGGGTCCTGATGGAAAATGGGTTCAGCATCCTCAACGACCCCCAAGACCAACTGTCCACATAGGCTATAACGCTGATTAACGCAATTATTGGCAATCCCTAAACCTTCAACATGTATCAAAATCAGTCCACAGGGAGTCCAAATATGGCATTTTCAGGTTAAAACTGCGATTTGAGATCTTGAAAATGTCAGAAATGAACTCGGCATCCCCTAAAACCACTCGGAAATGGTCCAAATCAGTTTTTAAAACGATTGTCCCCAAAGGCGTTACTGCTAATTAACCCAACTTAGGCCAATTGTGCAAATGTCCCGACATATGCAGGTTAGCATCCGGCAGTTTCTATGAGCTGGAGACCCTACTGTAAGTTTCTATCATTTCACTTGGAGGTCCTGGACACCTCGGGCTCACAGCAGGACTCCGTGATGTGAAATCTGTTAACACGTGTAATAAAAGTGAAGTCTCTTCAGACGAAGACGCTCGTGTTCAAGGAACGGTGAGTGACGGTAAAACACACGGAGACTTATTCTGGCACGTTGAGTTTCTCCACCTCGGCCGGCGCCGCCACGCCTCCGTTACTCGAGTCCGGAGCGCCGCCGCTCATAAAGGGGAGGCCGCGAGTCTTCAGGAAGTACCCGACATCTGAGAAAAACATCGCCGTGGCCAGGAAACCAAACGTCTGCCGGAGGAGGAAGATATTCAATAAAACACATACGCCTGAACATCGGAGAGAAACGCTCACCCTGACTAACGAGGAGAGAGGAAGAGGAGGATTTAGGGAAGGAGAGAAGGAGGTGAAGATGGGAACGATGAGGAAAGTGAAAGGTAGAGAAGGAAAGGAGACGAGGTAGGTTGGAAAGTAGGTAGTAAGGGAGGACACAGGGAAAGAGGAATGGAATGAAGGAGGTATAGAAGGAAAGGAGGAGGTGAAGTTGGAAAGGTAGAGAAGGAAAGAGAAAACATAAAAGGGGTGAAAGGAAAGGAAACAAGGACGAAGACAAGGAAAGGAGGAGGTAGGGAAGGTGAAAAGTAGTTAAGAATGAAGGAAGTATAGTAGAAGGTAAAGTTGGAGGTAAGGAAGGAAAGGAGGAGATAGTAAAGGAAACAAGGAGGTATCAAAGTAAAGGTGGAGGTTAAGAGGGAAAGGCAAGGGGAGGAGGTAGAGAAGTAAAGGAGTTAGGAAAGGATAAAGAAGTAAAGGACGAGTTAAGAAATGATGTGGTAGGAAAGGAAAGAAGGAGATCAAGAAGGAAAGGAAGTGGTTGGAAAGGAAAGGATAAAGAAGTAAAGGAGAAGGTAGGAAATGGAAGTAGGAGATAAAGAAGGAAAGGAAGTGGTAGGAAGGGAAAGGATGAAGAAGTAAAGGAGGAGTTAGGAAAGGAAATAAGGAGATAGAGAAGGAAAGGAAATGGTAGGAAGGGAAAGGATGAAGAAGTAAAGGAGGAGTTAGGAAAGGAAAGAAAGAGATAATGAAGGAAAGGAAGTGGTAGGAAGGGAAAGGATGAAGAAGTAAAGGAGGAGGTAGGAAAGGAGAGAAGGAAAGGATGAATGCTTGGGATGCTTCTCACCACAGCAGTCAGCTCCTCATTGGAGCCCCCGTTGTCTGCAGCGAAGACGATGGAGGCGATGAGGAAGAGCAGAGCCATGACAGCGGTGTACACAAAGTCCTGCACCACAGAAGAAGAACATCAAATTCACCTTTCTCTAAATGTCTGAATATCTCCATGGTTTCAGGTCATTGTGGGAGGGGCTTTAGGTCATTGTGGGAGGGGCTTTCAGGTCATTATGGGAGGGGCTTTGAGGTCATTGTGGGAGGGGCTTTCAGGTCATTGTGGGACGGGCTTTCAGGTCATTGTGGGAGGGGCTTTGAGGTCATCGTGGGAGGGGCTTTCAGGTCATTGTGGGAGGGGCTTTGAGGTCATCGTGGGAGGGGCTTTGGTCATGTGGGAGGGGCTTTGTCAGGTTTCAGGCATTGTGGGAGGGGCTTTGAGGTCATTGTGGGAGGGGCTTTGAGGTCATTGTGGGAGGGGCTTTGAGGTCATCGTGGGAGGGGCTTTGAGGTCATTGTGGGAGGGGCTTTGAGGTCATTGTGGGAGGGGCTTTGAGGTCATTGTGGGAGCGGCTTTGAGGTCATTGTGGGAGGGGCTTTATATCACCGTTTTAATAAGAAAAAAAAGGCAACATTTTACTGACTAACGAAGAGAGAGGAAGAGAATAGGAGGTATAGAAGGAATGGAGGATTTAGGGAAGGAAAGGAGGAAGTGAAGATGGAATGATGAGGACAGTGAAAGGTAGAGAAGGAAAGGAGGCAGGTTGGAAAGTAGGTAGTAAGGGAGGAGACAGGGAGTGAGGAATGTAAGGAAGGAGGTATAGAAGGGAAGGAGGAGGTGAAGATGGAAAGGATGTGGTAGAGAGGGAAAGGATGAAGAAGTAAGAAGGAGGAGGTAGGAAAGGAAAGGAGGAGATAAAGAAGGAAAGGAGGAGATAAAGAAGGAAAGGATGGGAATGTGTAGAGAACAAATCTGAATATTACTTTAAAAAAGTCGGAATAGAGAAAGTAGGGACATTTTCCCATTTGCTATTTTAAGAAAATAATTCGGTAAAAAGTTTGAATATTTTGAGATAAAAAAAATGTGTAAAAAACGTCTTTGGAATATTTCAGGTAGAAAGTGAAGATGATGACTTGGCTAACAAGAGCACTTAAAAACACGTGGACCTCAGGGATGATGGTAAGTAAACGGAACCTAAATGTGTCCTCGTGTATTTGCAGTATGACTGGTGCTGATGACACACAGGTCACATCGACACACACGGAGTCACAGAGACTCCAGCAGCTGGGATGCTTCGAGGGACATCTCTCACCAGTTTGGGCCAGCAGCTGATTCCCACGCGGCTGTGCAGCTGCGTGGAGAGGAGGAAGACGAGCAGCAGCGTGAAGAGGAAGGCCGTGCAGCTCACAAACTCAAAGAAATAAAGAGAGGAGCAACTGAGGCAGCTGGAAACCACCTCCTCCAGCACGAAGGCCACGAGCGACAGCAGCTGGAACACAGCAAGGGATTAATGTAACATCTGGAACACGGCAAGGGATCAATGTAACATCTGGAACACGGCAAGGGATTCAATGTAACATCTGGAACACGGCAAGGGATCAATGTAACATCTGGAACACGGCAAGATATCAACGTAACATCTGGAACACGGCAAGATATCAACGTAACATCTGGAACACGGCAAGGGATCAACGTAACATCTGGAACACGGCAAGGGATCAACGTAACATCTGGAACACGGCAAGATATCAACGTAACATCTGGAACACGGCAAGGGATCAACGTAACATCTGGAACACGGCAAGGGATCAACGTAACATCTGGAACACGGCAAGGGATCAATGTAACATCTGGAACACGGCAAGATATCAACGTAACATCTGGAACACGGCAAGGGATCAACGTAACATCTGGAACACGGCAAGGGATCAATGTAACATCTGGAACACGGCAAGGGATCAACGTAACATCTGGAACACGGCAAGGGATCAACGTAACATCTGGAACACGGCAAGGGATCAACGTAACGTCTGCATTGATAACATCTGGAACACAGCTAGGTATGACCGTACCGTCTGCATTGATAACATCTGGAACACAGCTAGGTATGACCGTACCGTCTGCATCAGCGACGTGCAGTCAGGGTTACGTGCAGAGCCTCACCGGTCACACTCCAATGAAACGGAAAAACAACTAAATAGTAATAATAATCAAATGTCTCCTCTGATCCGTGTTGTCAGAGTGATTTCTGTTTGATTCCAATGGCTTTTTATAGTCAACATCGCTACACAGGGCTCTCGACTAACCTTTCCCCCATCCTCCGGGAGCCGTCCCGAAATACAATCTAAGCCGTCCCGAAATTTAAAATGTTAGTTTTTCTACATTATCATTAGTTAAAATCATTCAAAGTGACCTTTAACATGAATAAAACAAACAAATCATTAGATGATAATTCATTAGCCTTTTTATTTGAGTAAATCATTCAAGCACCAAATATATTTAAACAAACACATGAGAAAGTTACTCTAATATTGAATCCAATTATCAAACAATCCAACACTGTGTCCTGAAGACAGAACCCAGAGTAACCGCTAACAGGATGACGGTCTGTCAGTCAGAAGGCCTTTACGAACGGCTCGCCCCCTCGCACACAGACGGGACAGAGAGATCTCGTCTTTAATAATTCCGGCCCCGTTTAACACCGGGGCTCGGTACCCACCCCTCCCTGGGGAGAGGTGCATATTGCTCAGGACTAAACGATGGAGGGTTCTCTACTCAGCCGTATCACCCGTAGGGGATGAAGAGGAGTCAGTAAAGAGGCCGGCGCTCCAGGGTCCGGCTCTGCTGTGCGTTTTTGTGATTAACGGTAAAACATTTCAGAATTCCTCCACGGGATGTCAGTGCACAGAGCTCGACCCGCGAAACACACACTCGGTACAGAGCTCGACCCGCGAAACACACACTCGGTACAGAGCTCGACCCGCGAAACACACACTCGGTACAGAGCTCGACCCGCGAAACACACACTCGGTACAGAGCTCGACCCGCGAAACACACACTCGGTACAGAGCTCGACCCGCGAAACACACACTCGGTACAGAGCTCGACCCGCGAAACACACACTCGGTACAGAGCTCGACCCGCGAAACACACACTCGGTACAGAGCTCGACCCGCGGAACACACACTCGGTACAGAGCTCGACCCGCGAAACACACACTCGGTACAGAGCTCGACCCGCGAAACACACACTCGGTACAGAGCTCGACCCGCGAAACACACACTCGGTACAGAGCTCGACCCGCGAAACACACACTCGGTACAGAGCTCGACCCGCGAAACACACACTCGGTACAGAGCTCGACCCGCGAAACACACACTCGGTACAGAGCTCGACCCGCGAAACACACACTCGGTACAGAGCTCGACCCGCGAAACACACACTCGGTACAGAGCTCGACCCGCGAAACACACACTCGGTACAGAGCTCGACCCGCGAAACACACACTCGGTACAGAGCTCGACCCGCGAAACACACACTCGGTACAGAGCTCGACCCGCGAAACACACACTCAACGAGCTAGACTTTTGAAGCTAGAGGAAGACGAGGAGGACTTTCAGAAACAGAAACAGAGATGTTTGTCCAAACCCTTTTCAGCGTCTGGTCAGGAAACGCTCAGCCGGTGAGGCTCACCTCTCAAAGCGCCACGGGACTCAGACTAGCAGCGAGACGAAGGCTAGCATCCTTGATGTTGAGGAACGTCAGAGCGGTTTCCCTCTCTGCCGGATGCGTGTTTATATTCTGCTCAGTGCACGTGGGCTCAGGACCTCCTCCAGGTCCCTCAACCCAACGCAGAGAGGCTTCAGGACCTCCTCCAGGTCCCTCAACCCAACGCAGAGAGGCTTCAGGACCTCCTCCAGGTCCCTCAACCCAACGCAGAGAGGCTTCAGGACCTCCTCCAGGTCCCTCAACCCAACGCAGAGAGGCTTCAGGACCTCCTCCAGGTCCCTCAACCCAACGCAGAGAGGCTTCAGGACCTCCTCCAGGTCCCTCAAACCCAACGCAGAGAGGCTTCAGGACCTCCTCCAGGTCCCTCAACCCGCCGCGGAGAGGCTTCAGGACCTCCTCCAGGTCCCTCAACCCAACGCAGAGAGGCTTCAGGACCTCCTCCAGGTCCCTCGACCCGACGCAGAGAGGCTTCAGGACCTCCTCCAGGTCCCTCAACCCGACGCAGAGAGGCTTCAGGACCTCCTCCAGTCCCTCAACCCGACGCAGAGAGGCTTCAGGACCTCCTCCAGGTCCCTCAACCCAACGCAGAGAGGCTTCAGACCTCCTCCAGGTCCCTCAACCCAACGCAGAGAGCTTCAGGACCTCCTCCAGGTCCCTCAACCCAAGGCAGAGAGGCTTCAGGACCTCCTCCAGGTCCCTCGACCCGACGCAGAGAGGCTTCAGGACCTCCTCCAGGTCCCTCTACCCAAGGCAGAGAGGCTTCAGGACCTCCTCCAGGTCCCTCAACCCAACGCAGAGAGGCTTCAGGACCTCCTCCAGGTCCCTCAAACCCGACGCAGAGAGGCTTCAGGACCTCCTCCAGTCCCTCTACCCGAATCAGATACTCCTCCTCAGTAATCAGATTACTCCTCCGTCATCAGATACTCCTCCTCCGTAATCAGATACTCCTCCTCAGTAATCAGATTACTCAGTAATCAGATACTCCTCCTCAGTAATCAGATACTCCTCTTCAGTAATCAGATTACTCCTCCTCAGTAATCAGATTACTCAGTAATCAGATTACTCCTCCTCAGTAAACAGATACTCCTCCTCATAATCAGATACCATAATCAGATACTCTCTTCAGTAATCAGATTACCTCCTCAGTAATCAGATTACTCAGTAATCAGATACTCCTCCTCAGTAATCAGATTACTCCTCCTCAGTAATCAGATTACTCAGTCATCAGATACTCCTCCTCAGTAATCAGATTACTCCTCCTCAGTAACCAGATACTCCTCCTCCTCAGTAATCAGATTACTCCTCCTCAGAAATCAGATACTCCTCCTCCTCAGTAATCAGATTACTCCTCCTCCTCAGTAATCAGATTACTCCTCCTCAGTAATCAGATTACTCCTCCTCCTCAGTAATCAGATTACTCCTCCTCAGTAACCAGATACTCCTCCTCCTCAGTAATCAGATTACTCCTCAGTAATCAGATACTCCTCCTCAGTAACCAGATTACTCCTCCTCAGTAATCAGATTACTCCTCCTCAGTAATCAGATACTCCTCCTCCTCAGTAATCAGATTACTCAGTAATCAGATTACTCCTCCTCAGTAATCAGATTACTCAGTAATCAGATTACTCCTCCTCAGTAATCAGATTACTCCTCCTCAGTAATCAGATTACTCAGTCATCAGATTACTCAGTCATCAGATACTCCTCCTCAGTCATCAGATACTCCTCCTCAGTAATCAGATACTCCTCCTCCTCAGTAATCAGATTACTCCTCGACCCAAGGCAGAGAGGCTTCAGGACCTCCTCCAGGTCCCTCAACCCGACGCAGAGAGGCTTCAGGACCTCCTCCAGGTCCCTCAACCCAACGCAGAGAGGCTTCAGGACCTCCTCCAGGTCCCTCAACCCCGACGCAGAGAGGCTTCAGGACCTCCTCCAGGTCCCTCTAACCCGAGCAGATACTCCTCCTCAGTAATCAGATTACTCCTCCGTCATCAGATACTCCTCCTCCGTAATCAGATACTCCTCCTCAGAATCAGATTACTCAGTAATCAGATACTCCTCCTCAGTAATCAGATTACTCCTCCTCAGTAATCAGATACTCAGTAATCAGATACTCCTCCTCAGTAAACAGATACTCCTCCTCAGTAATCAGATTACTCAGTAATCAGATACTCCTCAGTAATCAGATACTCCTCTCATATCAGATTACTCAGTAATCAGATACTCCTCCTCAGTAAACAGATTACTCAGTAATCAGATACTCCTCCTCAGTAAACAGTTACTCATAATCAGATTACTCCTCCTCAGTCATCAGATACTCCTCCTCAGTAACCAGATTACTCCTCTCAGTAATCAGATTACTCAGTAATCAGATTACTGAGTAATCAGATTACTCCTCCTCAGTAAACAGATTACTCCTCCTCAGTAATCTGATTACTCCTCCTCAGTAATCTGATTACTCCTCCTCAGTAATCAGATTACTCCTCCTCAGTAATCAGATTACTCAGTAATCAGATTACTCCTCCTCAGTAATCAGATTACTCAGTAATCAGATTACTCCTCCTCATTAACCAGATTACTCCTCTCAGTAATCAGATACTCCTCCTCCTCAGTAATCAGATTACTCCTCCTCAGTAATCAGATTACTCAGTAATCAGATTACTCCTCCTCAGTAATCAGATTACTCAGTAATCAGATTACTCCTCCTCAGTAACCAGATACTCCTCCTCAGTAATCAGATTACTCAGTAATCAGATTACTCAGTCATCAGATTACTCCTCCTCAGTAAACAGATTACTCCTCCTCAGTAATCAGATTACTCCTCTCAGTAATCAGATACTCCTCCTCAGTAATCAGATTGTCCTCCTCAGTAATCAGATTACTCCTCCTCAGTAATCAGATTACTCAGTAATCAGATTACTCAGTCATCAGATTACTCCTCCTCAGTAACCAGATACTCCTCCTCCTCGGTAATCAGATTACTCCTCCTCGGCAATCAGATTACTCCTCCTCAGTAATCAGATTACTCCTCCTCAGTAAACAGATACTCCTCCTCAGTAATCAGATTACTCAGTAATCAGATTGTCCTCCTCAGTAATCAGATTACTCCTCCTCAGTAATCAGATTACTCAGTAATCAGATTACTCCTCCTCCTCATTAACCAGATACTCCTCCTCCTCGGTAATCAGATTACTCCTCCTCAGTAATCAGAGTACTCCTCCTCAGTAATCAGATTACTCCTCCTCAGTAATCAGATTACTCAGTAAATCAGATTACTCAGTCATCAGATACTCCTCCTCAGTCATCAGATACTCCTCCTCAGTAATCAGATACTCCTCCTCCTCAGTAATCAGATTACTCCTCGACCCAAGGCAGAGAGGCTCAGGACCTCCTCCAGGTCCCTCTACCCGAATCAGATACTCCTCCTCAGTAATCAGATTACTCCTCCGTCATCAGATACTCCTCCTCCGTAATCAGATACTCCTCCTCAGTAATCAGATTACTCAGTAATCAGATACTCCTCCTCAGTAATCAGATTACTCCTCCTCAGTAATCAGATTACTCAGTAATCAGATTACTCCTCCTCAGTAAACAGATACTCCTCCTCAGTAATCAGATTACTCAGTAATCAGATACCCTCCTCAGTAATCAGATACTCCTCTTCAGTAATCAGATTACTCCTCCTCAGTAATCAGATTACTCAGTAATCAGATACTCCTCCTCAGTAAACAGATTACTCAGTAATCAGATACTCCTCCTCAGTAAACAGATTACTCAGTAATCAGATACTCCTCCTCAGTAAACAGATTACTCAGTAATCAGATACTCCTCCTCAGTCATCAGATTACTCCTCCTCAGTAACCAGATTACTCCTCCTCAGTAATCAGATTACTCAGTAATCAGATTACTCAGTAATCAGATTACTCCTCCTCAGTAAACAGATTACTCCTCCTCAGTAATCTGATTACTCCTCCTCAGTAATCTGATTACTCCTCCTCAGTAATCAGATTACTCAGTAATCAGATTACTCCTCCTCAGTAATCACATTACTCAGTAATCAGATTACTCCTCCTCATTAACCAGATTACTCCTCCTCAGTAATCAGATACTCCTCCTCCTCAGTAATCAGATTACTCCTCCTCAGTAATCAGATTACTCATAATCAGATTACTCAGTAATCAGATTACTCCTCCTCAGTAACCAGATTACTCCTCCTCAGTAATCAGATTACTCAGTAATCAGATTACTCAGTCATCAGATTACTCCTCCTCAGTAATCAGATTACTCCTCCTCAGTAATCAGATTACTCCTCCTCAGTAATCAGATTACTCCTCCTCAGTAATCAGATTACTCCTCCTCAGTAATCAGATTACTCAGTAATCAGATTACTCAGTCATCAGATTACTCCTCCTCAGTAACCAGATACTCCTCCTCCTCGGTAATCAGATTACTCCTCCTCGGTAATCAGATTACTCCTCCTCGGCAATCAGATTACTCCTCCTCAGTAATCAGATTACTCCTCCTCAGTAAACAGATACTCCTCCTCAGTAATCAGATGTCCTCCTCAGTAATCAGATTACTCCTCCTCAGTAATCAGATTGTCCTCCTCAGTAATCAGATACTCCTCCTCAGTAATCAGATTGTCCTCCTCAGTAATCAGATTACTCCTCCTCAGTAATCAGATTACTCAGTAATCAGATTACTCCTCCTCCTCATTAACCAGATACTCCTCCTCCTCGGTAATCAGATTACTCCTCCTCGGTAATCAGATTACTCCTCCTCGGCAATCAGATTACTCCTCCTCGTAACCAGATACTCCTCCTCCTCGGTAATCAGATTACTCCTCCTCAGTAATCAGATTACTCCTCCTCCTCAGTAATTAGATTACTCCTCCTCAGTAACCAGATTACTCCTCCTCAGTAACCAGATACTCCTCCTCCTCGGTAACAGATTACTCCTCTCAGTAATCAGATTACTCCTCCTCAGTAATCAGATTACTCCTCCTCCTCAGTAATTAGATTACTCCTCCTCAGTAACCAGATTACTCAGTAATCAGATTACTCCTCCTCCTCAGTAACCAGATACCCCTCCTCCTCGGTAATCAGATTACTCCTCCTCGGCAATCAGATTACTCCTCCTCAGTAACCAGATACTCCTCCTCCTCGGTAATCAGATTACTCAGTAATCAGATTACTCAGTAATCAGATTACTCCTAGTCAGTAATCAGATACTCCTCTTCAGTAATCAGATTACTCCTCCTGAGTAATCAGATTACCTCGGCAATCAGATTACTCCTCCTCAGTAACCAGATACTCCTCCTCCTCGGTAATCAGATTACTCAGTAATCAGATTACTCCTACTCAGTAATCAGATACTCCTCTTCAGTAATCAGATTACTCCTCCTCAGTAATCAGATTACTCCTCCTGAGTAATCAGATTACCTCGGCAATCAGATTACTCCTCCTCAGTAACCAGATACTCCTCCTCCTCGGTAATCAGATTACTCAGTAATCAGATTACTCAGTAATCAGATACTCCTCCTCAGTAATCAGATTACTCCTCTCAGAGAGCTGCTGAACTTCGACCACAGATGCAGTTTGACGACCAAGATTTTTTTCCTCCGACTCCCAGCAACATCCTCTTTCTGCCGGACACTGACACACACACTGAACCCCCCCACACACACTGAACCCCCCACACACACACTGAACCCCCCCCCCACCACACACACACTGAACCCCCCCCCACACACACACTGACCCCCCCACACACACTGACACACACACACACTGAACCCCCCCCACACACACTGAACCCCCCCCACACACACACTGACCCCCCCCCACACACACTGAACCCCCCCCCCACACACACACTGAACCCCCCCACACACACTGAACCCCCCCCACACACACTGAACCCCCCCCCCACACACACTGACCCCCCCCCACACACACACACTGACCCCCCCCCACCACACACACACTGAACCCCCCCCCCAACACACACACACTGAACCCCCCCCCCAACACACACACACTGAACCCCCCCCCCAACACACACACACTGAACCCCCCCCCCAACACACACACACACACACACCACACACACACACACACACACACACACACACACACACACACCACACACACACACACACACACACACACACACACACACTGACCCCCCCCCACACACACCGGACACTGATCCCCCCCACACACACACACACTGACCCCCCCCCCACACACACACCGGACACTGACACACACACACACACCGGACACTGAACCCCCCCCCATATACACACACACACACCGGACACTGAACCCCCCCCATATACACACACACTCTGATGAAACAGGAGGGTCAGCAGATGTGTGCCAACTGTAGTTCTGTAGAGCTTTCACTTCCTGTTCTGCAGCTTCCTGTTAGAGAGAGGTCACTCTCTGAAGAGGTGGGATTCATCCGCCCCTGGAAATAGTCCCCAGTACTTTTTCTCTTTAAAGTAGAGACACTACATACTGATATACACCTGAACATCAGCAGGAGAGGACTCTTTAAAGTAGAGACACTACATACTGATATACACCTGAACATCAGCAGGAGAGGACTCTTTAAAGTAGAGACACTACATACTGATATACACCTGAACATCAGCAGGAGAGGACTCTTTAAAGTAGAGACACTACATACTGATATACACCTGAACATCAGCAGGAAGGACTCTTTAAAGTAGACTTGGTGTGTTTAGTGTACACCAGGAGGACCTGCGTGTTGGAAACACTGAACATGATGGTACCTGACATTAACGAACACTTCTATTCGAACACGACGATGCGTGTTCAGAAGTCTGTGGTCGAAGTAGCATCTGAGAAAACGGGGGGTCCTTGAACTCACCACTTGCAGCACTTTGAGAGCGAAGCGGACCCGGCCCAGGTTGTCTGAGGGGACGCTGAAGAAGGAGGACTTGGGGTTTGGGGCCGTGGTGGGGGAGTACACCTCCGTCATGACGGACCTGAGGACACCCGAGAGGGAACAAGTACACACGGCCTTTACTCAAGTAGAAGTGCAGATACTCGTGTTTAAAAGTACTCTGGTGAAAGTACAAGTACTGACTAAACTTCTTTACTCAAGTTAAAGTATAGAGTACTACCATCTGTTTTAAAGAGTACCTGACCTCCCTTTATATTAATAGAACAATAATGTATTTCACTCAAGTACAAGATCTGAGTACTTCTACTTTTACTCAAGTACAAGATCTGAGTACTTCTACTTTCACTCAAGTACAAGATCTGAGTACTTCTACTTTCACTCAAGTACAAGATCTGAGTACTTCTACTTTTACTCAAGTACAAGATCTGAGTACTTCTACTTTCACTCAAGTACAAGATCTGAGTACTTCTACTTTTACTCAAGTACAAGATCTGAGTACTTCTACTTTTACTCAAGTACAAGATCTGAGTACTTCTACTTTTAACTCAAGTACAAGATCTGAGTACTTCTACTTTCACTCAAGTACAAGATCTGAGTACTTCTACTTTCACTCAAGTACAAGATCTGAGTACTTCTACTTTCACTCAAGCTCAAGATCTGAGTACTTCTACTTGTACTGTAACAGAGTATTACTACAATCTTTTTCCTAGCACACAGATCTTGTACTTGAGTAAAAGTAGAAGTACTCAGATTGTGTACTTCAGTAACAGTGTAAGTACTGAGATTGTGTACTTCAGTATCAGTGGAAGTACTCAGATCGTGTACTTGAGTAAAAGTAGAAGTAATCAGATCGTGTACTTGAGTAACAGTAGTACTTCAGTAACAGTGGAAGTACTGATATATTGTACTTCAGTAACAGTGGAAGTACTCAGATATTGTACTTGAGTAAAAGTAGAAGTACTCAGACCGTGTACTTGAGTAACAGTAGTACTTCAGTAACAGTGGAAGTACTCAGATCGTGTACTTGAGTATCAGTGAAGTACTGATATTGTACTTGAGTAAAAGTAGAAGTACTCAGATCGTGTACTTGAGTATCAGTGGAAGTACTGATATATTGTACTTGAGTAAAAGTAGAAGTACTCAGACCGTGTACTTGAGTAACAGTAGTACTTCAGTAACAGTATAAGTACTCAGATCGTGTACTTGAGTAACAGTAGTACTTCAGTAACAGTGGAAGTACTCAGATATTGTACTTGAGTAAAAGTAGAAGTACTCAGACCGTGTACTTGAGTAACAGTAGTACTTCAGTAAAGTGAGAGTACTCAGATCGTGTACTTTAGTATCAGTGGAAGTACTCAGATCGTGTACTTCAGTAACAGTGGAAGTACTCAGATCGTGTACTTTAGTATCAGTGGAAGTACTCAGATCGTGTACTTGAGTAACAGTAGTACTTCAGTAACAGTGAAGTACTCAGATCGTGTACTTTAGTATCAGTGGAAGTACTCAGATCGTGTACTTCAGTAACAGTGGAAGTACTCAGATCGTGTACTTTAGTATCAGTGGAAGTACTCAGATCGTGTACTTTAGTATCAGTGAAGTCCTCAGATCGTGTACTTTAGTACAGTGGAAGTACTCAGATCGTGTACTTTAGTATCAGTGGAAGTCCTCAGATCGTGTACTTGAGTAACAGTAGTACTTCAGTAACAGTGAAGTACTCAGATCGTGTACTTTAGTATCAGTGGAAGTACTCAGATCGTGTACTTCAGTAACAGTGGAAGTACTCAGATCGTGTACTTTAGTATCAGTGGAAGTACTCAGATCGTGTACTTTAGTATCAGTGGAAGTCCTCAGATCGTGTACTTGAGTAACGTAGTACTCAGTAACAGTGAGAGTACTCAGATCGTGTACTTCAGTAACAGTGGAAGTCCTCAGATCGTGTACTTTAGTATCAGTGGAAGTACTCAGATCGTGTACTTTAGTATCAGTGGAAGTCCTCAGATCGTGTACTTGAGTAACAGTAGTACTTCAGTAACAGTGAGAGTACTCAGATCGTGTACTTCAGTAACAGTGGAAGTACTCAGATCGTGTACTTCAGTAACAGTAGTACTTCAGTAACAGTGAGAGTACTCAGATCGTGTACTTTAGTATCAGTGGAAGTACTCAGATCGTGTACTTCAGTAACAGTGGAAGTACTCAGATCGTGTACTTTAGTATCAGTGGAAGTCCTCAGATCGTGTACTTCAGTAACAGTGGAAGTCCTCAGATCGTGTACTTCAGTAACAGTAGTACTTCAGTAACAGTGAGAGTACTCAGATCGTGTACTTCAGTAACAGTGGAAGTCCTCAGATCGTGTACTTTAGTATCAGTGGAAGTCCTCAGATCGTGTACTTTAGTATCAGTGGAAGTCCTCAGATCGTGTACTTGAGTATCAGTGGAAGTACTGATATATTGTACTTGAGTAAAAGTAGAAGTACTCAGACCGTGTACTTGAGTAACAGTAGTACTTCAGTAACAGTGGAAGTCCTCAGATCGTGTACTTTAGTAACAGTGGAAGTACTCAGATCGTGTACTTCAGTAACAGTGGAAGTCCTCAGATCGTGTACTTTAGTATCAGTGGAAGTCCTCAGATCGTGTACTTTAGTAACAGTGGAAGTACTCAGATCGTGTACTTCAGTAATAGTGAGAGTCCTCAGATCGTGTACTTTAGTGTCAGTAGAAGTACTCAGATCGTGTACTTTAGTATCAGTGGAAGTCCTCAGATCGTGTACTTCAGTAACAGTGAGAGTACTCAGATCGTGTACTTGTATCTGAAGGGGAATCCCACGCACGGTGAAAGTGTTGCGTTCAGGGACCCGTTCTGAGAACGTGAAGTCCTGCTCTCACAGAACAGACCCTGGATCAGGAAGTAGAGTTTCATCCTGATTCTAGTTTCAATGTCAGCCTCAGATCGGCTCAACGCAAACAGGAAGTGATAGAAACCGGAAGAAGGTAGACGCGCGTGTTCCAGGTATGAACTCACCTTGCAGCTGTCGGGGAGAGAAGGGTTCCAGCTGGGAGAACGGCAAAGTTCAACTTGTTGCTTTGTTTCTGCTGCGCGACTGACTCCGGACACACTTCCGCATTCACTTTACTCTGTCAAGCCACATGGAAGAAGAAGAGCGGCTTCCGGTCCGACCCTGTCAGAATAAAGTGCTGCTGCGGGAGATGAGATCCACTGATCCCTCCTCGTGCCAGCACCGCAGATCAGAGGCGCGTGCAACACATACAGGGAAGATACACCGAATACACAACATGTGAATACTAAGCAACCAAGAAGGGTATCTAATATACTGTATATCAAATACACAATACAAATACACAGAATAAAAGTACATTATGCTTGTTCAGCCTACAAAAACTCACAAAATGTAAACATTGAATACAAAATACACTTTACAATTAGTTAGAGAAGTACTCTGATCTTGTACTTGAGTAAAAGTACTCAGATCTTGTACTTGAGTAAAAGTAGAAGTACTCAGATCTTGTACTTGAGTAAAAGTAGAAGTACTCAGATCTTGTACTTGAGTAAAAGTAGAAGTACTCAGATCTTGTACTTGAGTAAAAGTAGAAGTACTCAGATCTTGTACTTGAGTAAAAGTAGAAGTACTCAGATCTTGTACTTGAGTAAAAGTAGAAGTACTCAGATCTTGTACTTGAGTAAAAGTAGAAGTACTCAGATCTTGTACTTGAGTAAAAGTACTCAGATCTTGTACTTGAGTAAAAGTAGAAGTACTCAGATCTTGTACTTGAGTAAAAGTAGAAGTACTCAGATCTTGTACTTGAGTAAAAGTAGAAGTACTCAGATCTTGTACTTGAGTAAAAGTAGAAGTACTCAGATCTTGTACTTGAGTAAAAGTAGAAGTACTCAGATCTTGTACTTGAGTAAAAGTAGAAGTACTCAGATCTTGTACTTGAGTAAAAGTAGAAGTACTCAGATCTTGTACTTGAGTAAAAGTAGAAGTACTCAGATCTTGTACTTGAGTAAAAGTAGAAGTACTCAGATCTTGTACTTGAGTAAAAGTAGAAGTACTCAGATCTTGTACTTGAGTAAAAGTAGAAGTACTCAGATCTTGTACTTGAGTAAAAGTAGAAGTACTCAGATCTTGTTCTTGAGTAAAAGTAGAAGTACTCAGATCTTGTACTTGAGTAAAAGTAGAAGTACTCAGATCTTGTACTTGAGTAAAAGTAGAAGTACTCAGATCTTGTACTTGAGTAAAAGTAGAAGTACTCAGATCTGTCTTGAGTAAAAGTAGAAGTACTCAGATCTTGTACTTGAGTAAAAGTAGAAGTACTCAGATCTTGTACTTGAGTGAAAAGTAGAAGTACTCAGATCTTGTACTTGAGTCAAAGTAGAAGTACTCAGATCTTGTACTTGAGTAAAAGTAGAAGTACTCAGATCTTGTACTTGAGTAAAAGTAGAAGTACTCAGATCTTGTACTTGAGTAAAAGTAGAAGTACTCAGATCTTGTACTTGAGTAAAAGTAGAAGTACTCAGATCTTGTACTTGAGTAAAAGTAGAAGTACTCAGATCTTGTACTTGAGTAAAAGTAGAAGTACTCAGATCTTGTTCTTGAGTCAAAGTAGAAGTACTCAGTCTTGTACTTGAGTAAAAGTACTCTGATCTGTACTTGAGTAAAAGTAGAAGTACTCAGATCTTGTACTTGAGTAAAAGTAGAAGTACTCAGATCTTGTACTTGAGTGAAAAGTAGAAGTACTCAGATCTTGTACTTGAGTAAAGTAGAAGTACTCAGATCTTGTACTTGAGTAAAAGTAGAAGTACTCAGATCTTGTACTTGAGTAAAAGTAGAAGTACTCAGATCTTGTACTTGAGTAAAAGTAGAAGTACTCAGATCTTGTACTTGAGTGAAAGTAGAAGTACTCAGATCTTGTACTTGAGTAAAAGTAGAAGTACTCAGATCTTGTACTTGAGTAAAAGTAGAAGTACTCAGATCTTGTACTTGAGTAAAAGTAGAAGTACTCTGATCTTGTACTTGAGTAAAAGTAGAAGTACTCAGATCTTGTACTTGAGTAAAAGTAGAAGTACTCAGATCTTGTACTTGAGTAAAAGTAGAAGTACTCAGATCTTGTACTTGAGTAAAAGTAGAAGTACTCAGATCTTGTACTTGAGTAAAAGTAGAAGTACTCAGATCTTGTACTTGAGTAAAAGTAGAAGTACTCAGATCTTGTACTTGAGTAAAAGTAGAAGTACTCAGATCTTGTACTTGAGTAAAAGTAGAAGTACTCAGATCTTGTACTTGAGTAAAAGTAGAAGTACTCAGATCTTGTACTTGAGTAAAAGTAGAAGTACTCTGATCTTGTACTTGAGTAAAAGTAGAAGTACTCAGATCTTGTACTTGAGTAAAAGTAGAAGTACTCAGATCTTGTACTTGAGTAAAAGTAGAAGTACTCAGATCTTGTACTTGAGTAAAGTAGAAGTACTCAGATCTTGTACTTGAGTAAAAGTAGAAGTACTCAGATCTTGTACTTGAGTAAAAGTAGAAGTACTCAGATCTTGTACTTGAGTAAAAGTAGAAGTACTCAGATCTTGTACTTGAGTAAAAGTAGAAGTACTCAGATCTTGTACTTGAGTAAAAGTAGAAGTACTCAGATCTTGTACTTGAGTAAAAGTAGAAGTACTCAGATCTTGTACTTGAGTGAAAGTAGAAGTACTCAGATCTTGTACTTGAGTAAAAGTAGAAGTACTCAGATCTTGTACTTGAGTAAAAGTAGAAGTACTCAGATCTTGTACTTGAGTAAAAGTAGAAGTACTCAGATCTTGTACTTGAGTAAAAGTAGAAGTACTCAGATCTTGTACTTGAGTAAAAGTAGAAGTACTCAGATCTTGTACTTGAGTAAAAGTAGAAGTACTCAGATCTTGTACTTGAGTAAAAGTAGAAGTACTCAGATCTTGTACTTGAGTAAAAGTAGAAGTACTCAGATCTTGTACTTGAGTAAAAGTAGAAGTACTCAGATCTTGTACTTGAGTAAAAGTAGAAGTACTCAGATCTTGTACTTGAGTAAAAGTAGAAGTACTCAGATCTTGTACTTGAGTAAAAGTAGAAGTACTCAGATCTTGTACTTGAGTAAAAGTAGAAGTACTCAGATCTTGTACTTGAGTAAAAGTAGAAGTACTCAGATCTTGTACTTGAGTGAAAAGTAGAAGTACTCAGATCTTGTACTTGAGTAAAAGTAGAAGTACTCAGATCTTGTACTTGAGTAAAAGTAGAAGTACTCAGATCTTGTACTTGAGTAAAAGTAGAAGTACTCAGATCTTGTACTTGAGTAAAAGTAGAAGTACTCAGATCTTGTACTTGAGTAAAAGTAGAAGTACTCAGATCTTGTACTTGAGTAAAAGTAGAAGTACTCAGATCTTGTACTTGAGTAAAAGTAGAAGTACTCAGATCTTGTACTTGAGTAAAGTAGAAGTACTCAGATCTTGTACTTGAGTAAAAGTAGAAGTACTCAGATCTTGTACTTGAGTAAAAGTAGAAGTACTCAGATCTTGTACTTGAGTAAAAGTAGAAGTACTCAGATCTTGTACTTGAGTAAAAGTAGAAGTACTCAGATCTTGTACTTGAGTAAAAGTAGAAGTACTCAGATCTTGTACTTGAGTAAAAGTAGAAGTACTCAGATCTTGTACTTGAGTAAAAGTAGAAGTACTCAGATCTTGTACTTGAGTAAAAGTAGAAGTACTCAGATCTTGTACTTGAGTAAAAGTAGAAGTACTCAGATCTTGTACTTGAGTAAAAGTAGAAGTACTCAGATCTTGTACTTGAGTAAAAGTAGAAGTACTCAGATCTTGTACTTGAGTAAAAGTAGAAGTACTCAGATCTTGTACTTGAGTAAAAGTAGAAGTACTCAGATCTTGTACTTGAGTAAAAGTAGAAGTACTCAGATCTTGTACTTGAGTAAAAGTAGAAGTACTCAGATCTTGTACTTGAGTAAAAGTAGAAGTACTCAGATCTTGTACTTGAGTAAAAGTAGAAGTACTCAGATCTTGTACTTGAGTAAAAGTAGAAGTACTCAGATCTTGTACTTGAGTGAAAGTAGAAGTACTCAGATCTTGTACTTGAGTAAAAGTAGAAGTACTCAGATCTTGTACTTGAGTAAAAGTAGAAGTACTCAGATCTTGTACTTGAGTAAAAGTAGAAGTACTCAGATCTTGTACTTGAGTAAAAGTAGAAGTACTCAGATCTTGTACTTGAGTAAAAGTAGAAGTACTCAGATCTTGTACTTGAGTAAAAGTAGAAGTACTCAGATCTTGTACTTGAGTAAAAGTAGAAGTACTCAGATCTTGTACTTGAGTAAAAGTAGAAGTACTCAGATCTTGTACTTGAGTAAAAGTAGAAGTACTCAGATCTTGTACTTGAGTAAAAGTAGAAGTACTCAGATCTTGTACTTGAGTGAAAGTAGAAGTACTCAGATCTTGTACTTGAGTAAAAGTAGAAGTACTCAGATCTTGTACTTGAGTGAAAGTAGAAGTACTCAGATCTTGTACTTGAGTAAAAGTAGAAGTACTCAGATCTTGTACTTGAGTAAAAGTAGAAGTACTCAGATCTTGTACTTGAGTAAAAGTAGAAGTACTCAGATCTTGTACTTGAGTAAAAGTAGAAGTACTCAGATCTTGTACTTGAGTAAAAGTAGAAGTACTCAGATCTTGTACTTGAGTAAAAGTAGAAGTACTCAGATCTTGTACTTGAGTAAAAGTAGAAGTACTCAGATCTTGTACTTGAGTAAAAGTAGAAGTACTCAGATCTTGTACTTGAGTAAAAGTAGAAGTACTCAGATCTTGTACTTGAGTAAAAGTAGAAGTACTCAGATCTTGTACTTGAGTAAAAGTAGAAGTACTCAGATCTTGTACTTGAGTAAAAGTAGAAGTACTCAGATCTTGTACTTGAGTAAAAGTAGAAGTACTCAGATCTTGTACTTGAGTAAAAGTAGAAGTACTCAGATCTTGTACTTGAGTAAAAGTAGAAGTACTCAGATCTTGTACTTGAGTAAAAGTAGAAGTACTCAGATCTTGTACTTGAGTAAAAGTAGAAGTACTCAGATCTTGTACTTGAGTGAAAGTAGAAGTACTCAGATCTTGTACTTGAGTAAAAGTAGAAGTACTCAGATCTTGTACTTGAGTGAAAGTAGAAGTACTCAGATCTTGTACTTGAGTAAAAGTAGAAGTACTCAGATCTTGTACTTGAGTAAAAGTAGAAGTACTCAGATCTTGTTCTTGAGTAAAAGTAGAAGTACTCAGATCTTGTACTTGAGTAAAAGTAGAAGTACTCAGATCTTGTACTTGAGTAAAAGTAGAAGTACTCAGATCTTGTACTTGAGTAAAAGTAGAAGTACTCGATCTGTACTTGAGTAAAAGTAGAAGTACTCAGATCTTGTTCTTGAGTTAAAGTAGAAGTACTCTGATCTTGTTCTTGAGTAGAAGTACCAGAGTGCAGGAATACTGTCACAGTAAAAGTCCTGCATTCAAAATGTTCCTCAAGTGAAAGTAGAAAAGTATTCTCATCATCATTAATCTGTAAAGTAACTAAAGGTATTAAATACATTTAGTGGAGTAAAAGTACAAAGTAGCACAAAATAGTACCTCAAAGAGACTTACGTACGACACCCTGCCCGCCAAAATCAAGTTGAAGTTGGGGGGGGCGCCAGCTCAAATCTTGCCCCGGGCAGCAAATATTTCAGGGCCGGCCCTGCTTTAGGCTCTGCTCACAGATCATGATTATAGTTGATGTATTCATTGAACGACTCATGGATCCTCTCTTATTCTGAAATGCAACACTTCCTGTGTGAAGTTATTGAACGGCACTTCAGAGTCCCTGAACGCACCACACGCCTTAAAACAGCGCTGTTTGGAAAATGTGAAACCTGTGTTTTCTATTCAGGTGCGTTCAGGTGCCGCAGTAAATAACAAGATTACTGTGTTAATGTTACTGTATGTTAGTGAGTCTTCTGTACACCTTCTCCATTCCAGATCCAGACTGTGTCCTCAGTCTGGATCTGGGACAGCTGCGGACTCTTCCTCTCCTCTTCCTCTCCTCTTCCTCTCCTCTTCCTCCCTCCTCTTCCTCCCTCCTCTTCCTCTCCTCTTCCTCTTCCTCTTCCTCTCCTCTTCCTCTCCTCTTCCTCTCTCCTCTTCCTCTCCTCTTCCTCTCCTCTTCCTCTCCTCTTCCTCTCCTCTTCCTCTCCTCTTCCTCCCTCCTCTTCCTCTTCCTCTCCTCTTCCTCTCCTCTTCCTCTCCTCTTCCTCTCTCCTCTTCCTCTCTCCTCTTCCTCTCCTCTTCCTCCCTCCTCTTCCTCTCCTCTTCCTCTCCTCTTCCTCTCCTCTTCCTCTCCTCTTCCTCTCCTCTTCCTCTCTCCTCTTCCTCTCTCCTCTTCCTCTCCTCTTCCTCTCCTCTTCCTCTCCTCTTCCTCTCCTCTTCCTCTCCTCTTCCTCTCCTCTTCCTCCTCTCCTCTTCCTCTCCTCTTCCTCTCCTCTTCCTCTCCTCTTCCTCTCCTCTTCCTCTCCTCTTCCTCTCCTCTTCCTCTCCTCTTCCTCTCTCCTCTTCCTCTCCTCTTCCTCTCTCCTCTTCCTCTCCTCTTCCTCTCCTCTTCCTCTTCCTCTCCTCTTCCTCTCCTCTTCCTCTCCTCTTCCTCTCTCCTCTTCCTCTCCTCTTCCTCTCCTCTTCCTCTCTCCTCTTCCTCTCCTCTTCCTCCCTCCTCTTCCTCTCCTCTTCCTCTCCTCTTCCTCTCTCCTCTTCCTCTCCTCTTCCTCTCCTCTTCCTCTCCTCTTCCTCTCTCCTCTTCCTCTCCTCTTCCTCTCCTCTTCCTCTCCTCTTCCTCTTCCTCTCCTCTTCCTCTCCTCTTCCTCTCCTCTTCCTCTCTCCTCTTCCTCTCCTCTTCCTCTCCTCTTCCTCTCTCCTCTTCCTCTCTCCTCTTCCTCTCCTCTTCCTCTCTCCTCTTCCTCTCCTCTTCCTCTCCTCTTCCTCTCCTCCTCTTCCTCTCCCTCCTCTTCCTCTCCTCTTCCTCTCTCCTCTTCCTCTCTCCTCTTCCTCCCTCCTCTTCCTCTCCTCTTCCTCTCCTCTTCCTCTCTCCTCTTCCTCTCCTCTTCCTCTCTCCTCTTCCTCTCCTCTTCCTCTCTCCTCTTCCTCCTCCTCTTCCTCTCTCCTCTCCTCCTCCTCTCCTCTTCCTCTCCTCTTCCTCTCTCCTCTTCCTCCCTCCTCTTCCTCCCTCCTCTTCCTCTCCTCTTCCTCTCCTCTTCCTCCTCCTCTTCCTCTCTCCTCTTCCTCTCTCCTCTTCCTCTCTCCTCTTCCTCTCTCCTCTTCCTCCCTCCTCTTCCTCTCCTCTTCCTCCCTCCTCTTCCTCTCTCCTCTTCCTCTCTCCTCTTCCTCTCCTCCTCTCCTCTCCTCTTCCTCTCTCCTCTTCCTCACTCCTCTTCCTCCTCCTCTTCCTCTCTCCTCTTCCTCCCTCCTCTTCCTCTCCTCTTCCTCTCCTCTTCCTCTCTCCTCTTCCTCTCCTCTTCCTCCTCCTCTTCCTCCCTCCTCTTCCTCCTCCTCTTCCTCTCTCCTCTTCCTCCCTCCTCTTCCTCCTCCTCTTCCTCCCTCCTCTTCCTCTCTCCTCTTCCTCTCTCCTCTTCCTCTCCTCTTCCTCTCCTCTTCCTCTCTCCTCTTCCTCCCTCCTCTTCCTCTCTCCTCTTCCTCCCTCCTCTTCCTCCCTCCTCTTCCTCTCTCCTCTTCATCTCTCTCTTCCTCTCTCCTCTTCCTCCCTCCTCTTCCTCTCTCCTCTTCCTCTCTCCTCTTCCTCTCCTCTTCCTCTCTCCTCTTCCTCCCTCCTCTTCCTCTCTCCTCTTCCTCTCTCCTCTTCCTCCCTCCTCTTCCTCTCTCCTCTTCCTCTCTCCTCTTCCTCCCTCCTCTTCCCTCTCCTCTTCCTCCCTCCTCTTCCTCTCCTCTTCCTCTCTCCTCTTCCTCACTCCTCTTCCTCTCCTCTTCCTCTCTCCTCTTCCTCCCTCCTCTTCCTCTCTCCTCTTCCTCCCTCCTCTTCCTCTCTCCTCTTCCTCTCCTCTTCCTCCCTCCTCTTCCTCCCTCCTCTTCCTCTCTCCTCTTCCTCCCTCCTCTTCCTCTCCTCTCCTCTTCCTCTCTCCTCTTCCTCACTCCTCTTCCTCTCCTCTTCCTCCCTCCTCTTCCTCTCTCCTCTTCCTCTCTCCTCTTCCTCACTCCTCTTCCTCCTCCTCTTCCTCCCTCCTCTTCCTCTCTCCTCTTCCTCCCTCCTCTTCCTCCCTCCTCTTCCTCTCTCCTCTTCCTCTCTCCTCTTCCTCACTCCTCTTCCTCTCTCCTCTTCCTCTCCTCTTCCTCTCTCCTCTTCCTCACTCCTCTTCCTCTCCTCTTCCTCCTCCTCTTCCTCCTCCTCTTCCTCTCCTCTTCCTCCCTCCTCTTCCTCTCTCCTCTTCCTCTCTCCTCTTCCTCTCCTCTTCCTCCCTCCTCTTCCTCCCTCCTCTTCCTCCCTCAGCAAGAGAAGAAATACAGTAGTAATAATAATACAAATACAAAATGATTGTTATTTGTATTATTATTAACATCATTAAAATCTTTAACACGGATTTTTTAAATGATATTATTCTTAATAATACACATTTGTATTTCCAAAATAAACCCACACGGGTTGTCCAGCAGGGGGTGCTGCAGCTCTCGCTGTGAGAGGCTTCCCCCGGTATAACGCTGTTGGAGGAGCTGGCGACTGTAAAGGCTCTCCAGCAGCCGGAGGAGCAGGAGGAAGAGGAGGAGGAGGAAGAGGAGTGTGGCTCAGCGTGGATCTGTGACTCTCAGCTGAAACTCAAACTTTGTCTCCTCGCTGCGAGCGGCTGCCTCGTGCGTCTCTGAAGGTAAGCACACTTCATTCATAGTCATCTCGCAGCCTACTTGTGTAACCCGTCTTAAGGCGCATTGTTTCACTTCATTCTCTGCTCGCATGTTGATAGACTCTTTCTGTGTGTTGTTGCTCTGTTGGAGGAGCTGGGGTCAGAAGCCTCGGAGCATCTGATGAGAGCCCCTCTGGGTGCCCGGAGCCCCTCTGGGTGCCCGGAGCCCCTCTGGGTGCCCGGAGCCCCTCTGGGTGCCCGGAGCCCCTGATCTGTGTCCTCTGAGGCAGCGCCGCACCTTTCAACTAATGCATTTATTACATTACTCAGAGTGGTGTGAGGTGGAGGCATGACGGACTCTACTTTAAAGAGTCCTCTCCTGCTGGTGTTCAGGTGTATATCAGTATGTAGTGTCTCTACTTTAAAGAGTCCTCTCCTGCTGATGTTCAGGTGTATATCAGTATGTAGTGTCTCTACTTTAAAGAGTCCTCTCCTGCTGATGTTCAGGTGTATATCAGTATGTAGTGTCTCTACTTTAAAGAGTCCTCTCCTCTGATGTTCAGGTGTATATCAGTATGTAGTGTCTCTACTTTAAAGAGTCCTCTCTGCTGATGTTCAGGTGCATATCAGTATGTAGTGTCTCTACTTTAAAGAGTCCTCTCCTGCTGATGTTCAGGTGTATATCAGTATGTAGTGTCTCTACTTTAAAGAGTCCTCTCCTGCTGATGTTCAGGTGTATATCAGTATGTAGTGTCTCTACTTTAAAGAGTCCTCTCCTCTGATGTTCAGGTGTATATCAGTATGTAGTGTCTCTACTTTAAAGAGTCCTCTCCTGCTGATGTTCAGGTGTATATCAGTATGTAGTGTCTCTACTTTAAAGAGTCCTCTCCTCTGATGTTCAGGTGTATATCAGTATGTAGTGTCTCTACTTTAAAGAGTCCTCTCCTGCTGATGTTCAGGTGTATATCAGTATGTAGTGTCTCTACTTTAAAGAGTCCTCTCCTGCTGATGTTCAGGTGTATATCAGTATGTAGTGTCTCTACTTTAAAGAGTCCTCTCCTCTGATGTTCAGGTGTATATCAGTATGTAGTGTCTCTACTTTAAAGAGTCCTCTCCTGCTGATGTTCAGGTGTATATCAGTATGTAGTGTCTCTACTTTAAAGAGTCCTCTCCTGCTGATGTTCAGGTGTATATCAGTATGTAGTGTCTCTACTTTAAAGAGTCCTCTCCTGCTGATGTTCAGGTGTATATCAGTATGTAGTGTCTCTACTTTAAAGAGTCCTCTCCTGCTGATGTTCAGGTGTATATCAGTATGTAGTGTCTCTACTTTAAAGAGTCCTCTCCTGCTGATGTTCAGGTGTATATCAGTATGTAGTGTCTCTACTTTAAAGAGTCCTCTCCTGCTGATGTTCAGGTGTATATCAGTATGTAGTGTCTCTACTTTAAAGAGTCCTCTCCTGCTGATGTTCAGGTGTATATCAGTATGTAGTGTCTCTACTTTAAAGAGTCCTCTCCTGCTGATGTTCAGGTGTATATCAGTATGTAGTGTCTCTACTTTAAAGAGTCCTCTCCTGCTGATGTTCAGGTGTATATCAGTATGTAGCGTCTCTACTTTAAAGAGTCCTCTCCTGCTGATGTTCAGGTGTATATCAGTATGTAGCTTCTCTACTTTAAAGAGTCCTCTCCTGCTGATGTTCAGGTGTATATCAGTATGTAGTGTCTCTACTTTAAAGAGTTCTCTCCTCTGATGTTCAGGTGTATATCAGTATGTAGTGTCTCTACTTTAAAGAGTCCTCTCCTGCTGATGTTCAGGTGTATATCAGTATGTAGTGTCTCTACTTTAAAGAGTCCTCTCCTGCTGATGTTCAGGTGTATATCAGTATGTAGTGTCTCTACTTTAAAGAGTCCTCTCCTGCTGATGTTCAGGTGTATATCAGTATGTAGTGTCTCTACTTTAAAGAGTCTCTCCTCTGATGTTCAGTGTATATCAGTATGTAGTGTCTCTACTTTAAAGAGTCCTCTCCTGCTGATGTTCAGGTGTATATCAGTATGTAGTGTCTCTACTTTAAAGAGTCCTCTCCTGCTGATGTTCAGGTGTATATCAGTATGTAGTGTCTCTACTTTAAAGAGTCCTCTCCTGCTGATGTTCAGGTGTATATCAGTATGTAGTGTCTCTACTTTAAAGAGTCCTCTCCTGCTGATGTTCAGGTGTATATCAGTATGTAGCGTCTCTACTTTAAAGAGTCCTCTCCTGCTGATGTTCAGGTGTATATCAGTATGTAGTGTCTCTACTTTAAAGAGTCCTCTCCTGCTGATGTTCAGGTGTATATCAGTATGTAGTGTCTCTACTTTAAAGAGTCCTCTCCTGCTGATGTTCAGGTGTATATCAGTATGTAGCTACTTTAAAGAGTCCTCTCCTGCTGATGTTCAGGTGTATATCAGTATGTAGTATCTCTACTTTAAAGAGTCCTCTCCTGCTGATGTTCAGGTGTATATCAGTGTGTAGCGTCTCTACTTTAAAGAGTCCTCTCCTGCTGATGTTCAGGTGTATATCAGTGTGTAGCGTCTCTACTTTAAAGAGTCCTCTCCTGCTGATGTAGATTGTGCTGCTTCTGTTCTGACTGTTGAACCCCTTGTTCTAACAGGAAGTCGATCATAGTGCCGCCGCAGACGCCCCCCCACTATGAGCGAGCTGTATTCCCCCTCCTCTCTGGGGCTCTTCAGCGCTCCCTGCCTGCTGAAGGTGGAGCTGCGCCTCACCGTGAAGGGTCTGACGGACCGCGACGTTCGCTCCAAGCCCGACCCCTGCTTCGTGCTCAACATGCAGTCCCACGGCCAGTGGATGGAGGTCAGTGCCGCCTTCTGATTGGCTGCTTGGCCAGGGTCTCCTGCTGAGGCTCGAGTCAGTGCCACCTTCTGATTGGCTGCTTGGCCAGGGTCTCCTGCTGAGGCTCGAATCAGTGCCGCCTTCTGATTGGCTGCTTGGCCAGGGTCTCCTGCTGAGGCTCGAGTCAGTGCCGCCTTCTGATTGGCTGCTTGGCCAGGGTCTCCTGCTGAGGCTGGAAGGAAAGAGTCTGATTGGTCCCGCTGCCTGTTCTCAGACCTTTGTGTCTTTGTGCCGGATTCCCTCTTTTGCAGTTTCTATTTTTCTATTCTTTATTTTGAGTCTCATTAAATTAAAAGTATAGTTTTGCAAATCATATTTCTTTAGAGACGTGAACACGGCAAATTAAATACCGGACGAAATGTATCAAATCAAATAAAAACCAAAACGTAGGGGTTGGTTCGGCCGGGCGGGCGGGTCCCCGGGCTGAGTCGCCCCGCTGACGGCCACGCAGAGTGAGCGTGTAGGAAGAGAAGAAGAAGAACTAAAAGCAGCCTCTCCGTGGATGTCCTCCGCGCAGAGGGAGCTTCGTCTCGCGGGAAACAGCTGGTTCAGATGCCGATGAACTGCAGAGTGAAGCTGAGCAGAAGCCCGTCTCCTCCAACCCCGCATGTTGTTTATCAAACCCTCAGGGATCAGACGAACACAACACCGCCACACACTACAAAGTACACACCAAAGGAAAACAGCGGCGTGAAGTGTGCTTCAAAGCCTTGCATTAAAGCAAACTATGCAGGGCGTGCGTAATGGCACACGGGGGACTCGAACACAATGTGCAGCGGAACATTGTAAATACTATCAGGTCCAAATGTGTTCAATGAGATTACATTATGTTACGTTTCAAAGCACATTTCCAAAGACACACATCATTATATTTATATTATATTTATATCTCAGTCTGTCGTTTCAGCATTTCATGTTCAGTGGAATTAAAGTGAGCATTACGAGACTTCTGTGTGTTTGCTGTTCTGTCGCCCCCAGAGAAGCTCAGGTTCACTCATACGTGGGTGGGTGTGTGTGTGTGTGAGTGTATGAGGTGTGGTGGGTGGTGGTGTGTGTGTGTGTGTGTGTGAGTGTGTGTGTGGGTGGGTGTGTGGATGTTTGTAGGTGTGTGTGTGTGAGGTGTGGTGTGTGTGTGTGAGTGTGTGTGAGAGTGTGTGTGTGTGTGTGTGTGTGCGTGTGTGTGTGTGGGTGGGTGGGCGGATGTGTGTGTGTGAGTGTGTGTGAGTGTGTGTGTGTGTGTGTGTGTGTGTGTCTTCCAAAAGCTCGTTCTCTATCCCTCGTCACGTTCAGAGGTCTTTCAGGGCAGACTGTGTTCTGACACAGACCTCGACTGTGTCTGCTCGACCTCGACCAGACCTCGTTTCTTATTGTAGAAACAAAATTAATGACCTCTTGCCTTCGACCAGTATAGTGTTATCAACAGCTCCCGGAATCGTAAGTTCTAATATTACACGAGATAGTAAACTAGAATGCTTTTCAGCCATAAACCTTGAACAATTACATTCAATGATTCTCTCTTCTAAACCATCAACGTGCATGTTAGACCCAATTCCAACTAAGCTGTTGAAGGAAGTTTTTCCATTAATCAGCACTTCTTTATTAAATATTATGAACATGTCTTTATTATCAGGCTATGTTCCACAATCATTCAAAGTAGCAGTGATAAAACCGCTTCTTAAAAAGCACAACCTCGATCCAGAGGTTTTAGCCAACTATAGACCTATTTCTAATCTTCCGTTCCTCTCAAAGATTCTTGAGAAAGCGGTCGTAGAGCAGCTGTTGATTACTTAAAAAACAATGACTTTATTTGAAGATTTTCAGTCTGGCTTTAGAACACATCATAGCACAGAGACAGCTCTGGTTAAAGTCACAAATGATATTCTAACAGCCTCAGACAAGGGACTTCGTGCTGCATTTGATACTATCGAACCAAAGTTAGCCATGGAGTGCCACAGGGCTCAGTGCTCGGACCTATTTTGTTCACATTATATATGTGACCTGCTCCATCGAAATCAGTCGCATTGACCCGAAGACACATTTTGAGTTGTATACACTGCTGGGAAGAGGAGATTCCTAGCTTTCTAATGATATCATGATTGTTTTTGTACTCCAAATATGAAGCAACATATGTCACATTATATCATGACTGTCACTGAGTCATCATTTTGAGAAAAAGGCCTTCAAAGTTTCCTCTTCTCTGGATTCCATCGATCTGATTGATTATTAGTGGAGCAAATGATCAAAATACTACGGAAGGAAGATATTTTCAATTGGAGGGGAAGCTCGCGAGTGTGTGTGTATACGTGTGTGTGTGTAATTTTGTGTTTGTGTGTATTGTGTTTGTTTCCCGAGAAACCCCTCAGGAGAAACACCGGCTGTTGTTGTGCCTGCTGTGACGTTAATTTACTCCGTTCTCTGCTTGTAATTATGCCGAAGCTTCAAAGTTATATTTATCATCTGAATTTGCTGAAACAAGTTTAATATTCTGAAAGCCAAGACTCTGTTTAATTTAAATCAGATGAAAACAAACTGTAACGGACCCTGCCGTGTTATCTATGATTACTACGCTTACATTCATAAAGTCTGCCGGAGGGAGGGGGGGCGGCGTGTGGAACAGCAGATTGCGAGTGAGAGGTGCTTGTCTTCGTCCCTTTACAAGCTTCAAAAATGTGTTTATCGTGTGATTTGGGAAATAAAAGTTTCATATTCTGAAAGCCAAGACTTTGTTTGTTTAAAATCAAACAAAACACCCGAACCCTGAAAAAATATTTTTTTACGTAAATCCAAGTTTATTCTGAAAGGAGCCGTTGAGACTTCCGACTGATTTCGATAGAGCGGGTCACATATGGTGTTCTAAACATGACCTCACCTGTTCATGATATCCTATTGCAAAGACTAGAGCACTTGGTTGGCATACAGGGAACTGCTTTAGGCTGGTTTAGGTCCTATCCATCTGAACGCTCTCAGTTTGTACGTGTTAACGATGAATCTTC
The DNA here is from genome assembly GCA_036324585.1 of Champsocephalus esox. Classification (NCBI taxonomy): domain Eukaryota; kingdom Metazoa; phylum Chordata; class Actinopteri; order Perciformes; family Channichthyidae; genus Champsocephalus; species Champsocephalus esox. Next base: position 41,404 of record JAULUE010000005.1, read on the forward strand.
CACGCAAACCAAAGTTAGCCATGGAGTGCCACAGGGCTCAGTGCTCGGACCTATTTTGTTCACATTATATATGCTTCCGTTAGGCAATATTATAAGGAATCATTCTGTAAACTTTCATTGTTATGCGGATGATACTCAACTATATCTATCAATCAAGCCCTGATGAAATTAATCATCTAAATAAAATTCAAGACTGCCTTAAGGACTTAAAAACGTGGATGACCTTAAACTTGTTGATGTTAAACACGACCAAAACTGAAGTTATTGTACTTGGCCCGAAGAATCTACGAAACAAATTATCTAAAGATATACTAACTATGGATGGCATTAATTTGGCCTCCAGTGAGACTGTAAGGAATCTTGGTGTTATATTTGATCAGGATTTATCCTTTAACGCCCACATAAAATCAATTTCAAGGACCGCCTACTTCCATCTACGTAACATTGCAAAGATCAGGCATATCTTGCCTCAAAGCGATGCAGAGAAACTAGTCCATGCATTTGTTACTTCTAGGCTGGATTATTGTAACTCTTTACTATCAGGGAGTACCAAGAAGTCAGTCAAGTCGCTTCAGCTGATTCAAAATGCTGCGGCTCGTGTACTAACCAGAGTTAGGAGAAGGGACCACATTACTCCTGTTCTGGCTGCCTTACCCTGGCTCCCTATAGAACACAGGATAGAATTTAAAATTCTTCTTCTCGCCTACAAAGCCCTTAATGGGCAGGCGCCATCTTACCTTAAAGAACTCATTATACCCTACTGTCCTACTAGGGCATTGCGTTCCAAGAATGCAGGGTTGTTGGTTGTTCCTAGAGTCTCTAAAAGTACAATGGGAGCCAGAGCCTTTTCTTATCAAGCTCCACATTTGTGGAATCAGCTTCCAGTTTGTGTTCGGGCGGCAGACACCCTATCCGTTTTCTAAGAGTGCGCTTAAGACCTTCCTTTGTGATAAAGCTTATAGTTAGGGCTGATTAGATTCAGCCCCTAGTTTTGCTGATATAGGCTTAGTTTGTCGGGGGACATCTCACTTCTTCCTTCTCTCTGTCTGTCCCTGTGTCCTCTCATGTTCCGATGAACCCAGCTTCCCCAAATGTCTTTCTTTTTGGGGTCTATATACGCTGGGATCCGGAGTCATGGATGATCCTGCGGTCCTGTGTCCTGGATCGCGAGCGCTGGATCTTGAGTCGTGGCTGTGGTCCTGGATCATCGGTCCTGGATGGATATCCTCGTGGATTCATCTTCCTATTATACACACATGCATTTCCAAAACATCTGGACTACCTATGTTGCAAATGTATTATCTTTTCAATTTACACACGGCATCTATTGCACGTCTGTCCGTCCTGGAGAGGATCCTCCTCTGCTGCTCTCCCTGAGGGTTCTCCATGTTCCCTTTAAACTGGGGTTTTCTCTGGAAGTTTTTCCTTGTACGATGTGAGGACAGAGGGTCTGAGGACAGAGGGTCTAAGGACAGAGGGTCTGAGGACAGAGGGTCTAAGGACAGAGGGTCTAAGGACAGAGGGTCTGAGGACAGAGGGTCTAAGGACAGAGGGTCTAAGGACAGAGGGTCTAAGGACAGAGGGTCTGAGGACAGAGGGTCTAAGGACAGAGGGTCTGAGGACAGAGGGTCTGAGGACAGAGGGTCTGAGGACAGAGGGTCTAAGGACAGAGGGTCTGAGGACAGAGGGTCTGAGGACAAAACGTAACATTTGTGATATCGGGCTATAAATAAACTATTGATTGTTTAGGCGTCGTTAAAGAGGCCCTGCTCTGCTCCCTGCACTGCGGTCTATCCGTTAGTGCATGTCAATGGTCTGCAGAGGCTAAAGTCCCCGTGGTCTCCCTGTAGAAACATGAATAGATACATTCAGAATCAGAACAAGCCGATTAAATAATTAAATAATCATTGTTTTCACACGAGAGGAATTAGCTCTGATGCATCAACACATTAGGCATGTGTGACTAACGGGTTGGCATCGTGCCCATGCCCACAGACTGGTGTGTGTGTGTGTGTGTGTGTGTGTGTGTGTGTGTGTGTGGGGGTGTGTGTGTGTGTGTGTGTGTGTGTGTGTGTGTGTGTGTGTGTGTGTGTGTGTGTGTGTGTGTGTGTGGGGGTGTGTGTGTGTGTGTGTGTGTGTGTGTGTGTGTGTGTGTGTGTGTGTGTGTGTGTGTGTGTGTGTGTGTGTGTGTGTGTGTGTGTGGCCTAGCATTACTATATTTGTGGGCACCTAAATCTGTTTACATAGTCACGTGTGGGGACTCGCCTCCCTTATGGGGACCTCCGATGTGTCCCCATAAGGGAATCATTAATTTTAGGGTGAAGACTTGGTTATGGATACATGGTATATGTGTGTGTGTGTGTGTGTGTGTGTGGTGTGTGTGTGGTGTGTGTGTGTGTGGTGTGTGAGTGCCTGATCCGTTGTCAGCTGTCAGACAGTTGAATGGTAATGTATGCATCGTGACATTTCCTCCATCAGTCAAGTAGTCACAGAGAACATGACCCCCCCTTCACACACACACACACACACACCACCACCACACACACACACACACACACACACACACACACACACACACGCTCACACAACATGTCTGAATTAATGAGATGCATAGAAAACTCCGAAAAACTCTGAAGTTTTCTTCTGTGTGTGTGTGTGTGTGATTGTGTTGGTGTGATTGTGATGTGTGTGTGTGTGTGTGTGTGTGATGTGTGGTGTGTGTGTGTGTGGTGTGATGGTGTGTGTGTGTGTGTGTGTGTGGTGTGGTGTGGTCAGACCTGCTTTCTGCCCCACTTTGGTATTTTTAGCCAGTTGCAGAAATGCAGATGAAGCTTCTTCTTCGTGTTCGAGTGGAAGGTTGCTCCAGAGGAAGAACTGCTGCGAGTAGGGTGTGTGTGTGTGTGTGTGTGTGTGTGTGTGGTGTGTGTGTGTGTGTGTGTGTGTGTGTGTGTGGTGTGTGTGTGTGTGTGTGTTCAGACAACAGGAGTGTTTTAGGGCAGTGGTTCTCAAATGGGGTACGCGGACCCCTAGGGGCACGTTGGAGTACTGCAGGGGGTACGTGAGATTTATTTTATGTTAATGAAAAAAGCAACATAATTAATGCATTAAACAAACTGCTGATCGTAGATTCAATACTTTCTTCAGTTCACAGAAACTCTGGATAAGGAAATGGGAACAATAAACGGGGCTCTCTCTCTCTCTCTCCCTCTCCCTCCTCTCCTCTCCCTCTCCCTTCCCTCTCCCTCTCTCCCTCTCCTCTCTCTCTCTCTCCTCTCTCCCTCTCTCCCTCTCTCCCTCTCTCTCTCCCTCTCCTCCTCTCTCCTCTCTCCTCTCTCCTCTCTCCCTCTCCCTCTCCCTCTCCCTCTCTCACCTCTCTCCCTCTCTCCTCTCTCTCCTCTCTCCCTCTCCCTCTCCCTCTCTCTCTCTCTCTCTTCCCTCTCTCCCTCTCCTTCCTGCAGTCCGTCAGTCGCCTCGTGCAGCTCGCTGAACTGTACTGAGTGACCCGACAGTAAAGAACACATATATGTAGAACTAGTGTAGCTAGCTCCAGAGCAGATAGCTAGCTACGTGTGTTGGGTCTGACCGTCAGTGTGTTGCTCCGCTCAGCGCTCCGTCACCGCGCGGAGCTGCGATCCCGCGGAGCTGCGTGTTCTCCGGCAGCAGCAGCTGATCTGATCTCTCTCTCCCGGTTAGACTTCACTCGCGTCTTTGTCCACATCTATCAGATCTAGCTGGTTCTAGCCAATGATATGACTGCCTGCTTTTCAAAGGACCTAAACAATAAGCGTTGCTTGGCAACGGCGTGTGGCCGCAAAGTATAGCGCAGCATATGTTTATAGGAGGGGTCAAAATCCCATGCTCAAAAAATGCTCATATCTTGTTTCTCTTCGTTCCCCGCGCCCCGAAAGAAACAAATAAATAAATACATTTTAGGAAAAGTAAGGAAGTTAGAGCATATTTCAAAACGCAGAGTGTAATAGCTGCAGGCGCCTCCCTGTCAGAACAAGGACCCTCAGTGAAGCTCGAGCCCATGTTTCACTACATCGTACAACTTGTTACAAAGATCAGTTCAAAGCAGCTCATGTCGTCTCTGAGTTATCGCTTGATGGTAAAATGGGTTTGCCATGAATTTAGTGATGGGTTTAAACACTTGAAATGTACATTTAAGTGTTTCTCAGTTACACACACACACACACACACACACACACACACACACACACACACACACACACACACACACAGATAAAGGTTTTGAGATTGAAGTAAAGGTAGAAGTACTTAGATTTGAACTAAAGGTATTAAATACATGTAGTGGAGTAAAAGTACACATTAGCATAACATGGAAATACTCAAGTAAAGTACAAGTACCTCAAAGATGTACGTCCTGCTTCCTGTCTGAGAGACGTCTTCACAGGAAGTGCCATCTGCAGGAGGTTCAGCGGGACGTCTGGCTCCACGCTGGAGTTCCTCTCAGAGGCGCGTTGACGTAGTGGAGGAGCTCCAGCCTGAACGCCATCTGTCCGCCGGTGCTGGAGCGCAGCGTCTCCAACGTTATTTCAGTCTGTCCAGATCTCCGAGAGAGAGCTGGACCGCGGGAAGGCGTTTATTGGAGCAGGGCTGCTTCCTCGCAGAGACACACGCTCGTCCTCGCTTCACGCGCAGCTTGCTTCGCTTCAGTCTTCGCTTCAGTCTTCGCTTCAGTCTTCGCTTCAGTCTTCGCTTCAGTCTTCGCTTCAGTCTTCGCTTCAGTCTTCGCTTCAGTCTTCGCTTATGTTGACGAACGCTTGTGCTCTCCGTCGACCGTGCAACCGGCGTTCCCTCATAGATAGAACTGGTTCACACCGAACGAAGCTCATTTCTTAAAGTTAAAACATTTTGATTGATTAAATGGCTGGCTGATCTAAAGTGCGCTCTCACAGTCGATGAATAGTCAATTCATCGAATAACAGACCAATGAAAAGACCCATGGACGTTACGCTTCCTGTGATTGGTCGGATATAAAGCGCTCCGTTCGGTCCCGCCAGAGTTCAGGTCTGCTAACATAGAGACCAATGAAAGTCACATAGGAAACAGTTCCAACGGTTTGCTTGAGCAGCGTCTGTGAGTGCTGACCCGTGTGTGTGGACCCGAATAAAGACTTTCTCCTGGTGCTGTCTGCAGGTGGACCGGACCGAGGTGATCCGCAGCTGTGTGAACCCGACCTACTCCAAGGTCTTCACGCTGGACTATTACTTTGAAGAAGTGCAGCGCCTGCGCCTGGAGCTCTACGACGTGAACAGCAGCCACAACGGCCTGAAGGAGGCGCTGTTCCTGGGCTCCGTGGAGTGCACGCTGGGACAGGTCAGTCTCCTCGTGTTGTGTTGGTCCCTGAAGGCAGCATCTCCCCGCTCCAATGGGATTCCTCCGTGTGATTTTGCATGATTTAGTAATGAACTGCAAACAAACGTTTATGATATTTACACGTTTAGATCAATCATCTCCACTTTATGACTTCTGAGGTAACAAGCTAACGTGTGGCTATACAGGAACTACACAGGGCCGTCCCTCCCTACAGGCCGGTCACGGGGCTCACCTCGCGGGGGGGGCCTCACCTCGCCTGGGGCCTCACCTCGTGGGGGGGGCCTCACCTCGCGGGGGGGGGCTTCACCTCGCACTCGCATGCGGGGCCTCACCTCACCTGGAGCCTCACCTCGCGGGGGGGGCCTCACCTCGCGGGGGGGGGGCTTCACCTCGCCTAGGGCCTCACCTCGCGGGGGGGGCTTCACCTCGCGGGGGGGGCTTCACCTCACCTAGGGCCTCACCTCGCGGGGGGGCCTCACCTCGCGGGGGGGGCCTCACCTCGCGGGGGGGGCTTCACCTCGCACTCGCAGGGGGGCCTCACCTCACCTGGGGCCTCACCTCGCGGGGGGGGCCTCACCTCGTGGGGGGGCCTCACATCGCGGGGGGGCCTCACCTGCGAGGCTCCACTAGCGGTTAGACCTAGAAAGGTTAAACAAATAAAAAACACACATAACTGACTCCTCAATGAAAACAACCTTCATCAACAAAGACATGAAATGTGAAGTCTCCACGAAGGGAAGGCTAATTCATCCGCCTGTTTAACATTCACGTTTACTTTCTGCATCAGGTCACGGACACGTTGTTGTTCTGGAGTCAGCAGAGCCGTTGCCTCAGTCGGCTTTTGATGGCTATATTTGTTATTATGTGTGGACCCTGATAGACAGCCGGTCAGACTCCCCGCGTGCGGCTCGAGCTCGGAGGGATCCACACGCGGGGGTTTAGTGAGCATCGGTGGCAAAGCTGAACTTTGAGGAAATGAACCACAGCGTGTTCACGTGGTTCACGGTAAAGACGGAGAACACAGAGAATCGCTTCTCTCTCGACTGACAGAAGCCTCGTCAGAATGATAGCTTTGATTGATTCATTGAAAGGGGACGCTCATTGAGGAGTGTTAAACAAACAAGAGAAGAAGACGAACCGGCGGGGTTAGATTAAGATTCGATCGTATATTTATTTAAACATCCGTCCGTCACACAGAGTTGATCGGCGTGATGGACAGGGCGAGCGAGCCATCTGCTGCTCTCATTATACACGGTGTGGTGGTGTCGCTGTGGACTGGTGTCGGTTTCCTGTGTTGGAAGAGCGGTCCCATGCAGAGGAAGAGGAGGAGGAAGAGGAAGAGGAAAGCCTTGTCTGTTTCCCTGCCAGCAGCAGATGGGCAGATGGCTGACGACGGAGAGCCAGAGAGGCTCCGTGAGAGTCTCTCTGGCTGCTATGGAGGTCGTGTAAGAGTCGGGAGGCAAAGGACTCTGACCTACTAAGTGACCTGATCGAAGTTACCGAGTCCATGTGAGTTTACCGCTCGGCTCAGATCCACCACCGTCAGCTCGCTCTCACCTCGACTGACTCCTGAAGAACCGGTTCAATTAACTGCTGCTTCAATTCAGACGACCCTCTGAATCTGCTGAAGCGATCCCGAAGGATTCTGATATCAGTGATGAGGTGTGGTCCTACCTGAGTGAGTGAGGGAGGCTGCAGTCTCACCTTCGAAGCCGGAGAGGAGAGCGCACGTGTCTTTAAGTCGTCCCGGTCCAAAAGGTGGCATCAGTTTATTTGAAGAGAAATAGGTCCAAACTAATACAAGGTCTCTTTACAACATTATAATCATACTAACACTATCATGCTGGGGTTTCTAATCTAAAAACTGAATTCACAGTTTTAGATTTATTACATTCAATTGTAACTTCATCTGCCCAATTCAATTAATTATTAAATGACCGGTGATTATAAAAAGCACATTCAAATTTCATTCACCAAATCAGTTCACATCGATCCCTTACCTTTTTCCCGACAGGTGGCGGGAACAACATTCAAAAACCCACTCCTGTCCGCATGAATTCGGAGGAAGGTTCCTCACAGCGGGCCTGATATTCACAAACGCATCAGATATCAAATCATTCCACTCGTTTCACAAAGGAATCCACTCAGCATTCAACCAAGACATGCGGAAAGATATTTACCAAGTCTGAGAGAACCTTACGGAGAGCAAAACCCCTGCTCTCGGGGAGAGAGCGTACCAGGGGAACCCCCCCCTCTCTCAGCGTGCTCCCCCTCCAGTGTCGATATGCTCATCAACAGCATATACAAACCTAAAGACCCCTCCTCCATATGTGTGGAAACTGGGCCTCTGATGGACAGGACTGGACATGACACGTTCTATGGCTGTGGCATAAGACACACCGTCCCATGTTGGTGTAAAAAGGACATGACCCCTGCTCTGCAAGACTTGCAAAATATTATTTTCGACAATGACATAACCACCTTTTTGGGGCCTCGGTGGGTTTCTCCTTAATAAGCCCGGGGGCCTCCCGCAACATCTTGCAGGAAACCGTGTCTGAGGGCATGTTCATTTAATAAACTATGAATGTTTTATATCCATGTAACGGAAAGAAACTCATCGAACTGATCATTTTTTTAAAAAATAAAAAAAAACACAATGCTAACGCTGAGCCTCTGAATTAGCAACGAGCGAAAAATGCTAACAGAAGACTGCACCGAACAACACATCGTTTCACATCGTGAGGGGACACAGAATCGAAGGATACCCTCATTATCACTCAATTATACGAACTCGCGGAGATAATAACAAGAACAGACATCAAAACATGTGGCGCTAGGTAGCTAAAAACGCTAACATGGCTCACCTGTGTGGTAGTCTGGTCAAAAGTGGTCTTCAATGGCATTAAAACGATAAAAACGCTGCTGAAATGAATCCACAGGTTAATCCGATGTGTCTGTGTCCCTTTGAAATGATTTCTGATCATCCATGAGCCATAAACCTGCTTTTCCGTTTCCAGATGTCAGAGCTAGAGACAGCTTCACTCTGGAGCAAAACTGTGTGCGAAGCCCCCGCCTTTTTGTTTTACCATGTGTGTGAGTGGGGAGATCGCCCTTCGATTCTGTTGGCTCTTGCGGTCTCAATAGGCCTCAAACTCAAGTTAACAAACCACTTGTGTTTTGTTTATACTGTAAATATAGAAAATCATAACATATGAAGCATTTTCATTTTGGGTTATACAAGAATATAATCGACTATAACTAACTTTCGTTTTAATTGTTCAACCTGATGTGGAGATCTCAACAACTCGCAGCGCGACAGAGGAGACAATCTGCTTAAAGGCCGATGTTAACCAATCCCCCCCCCACACTTCACTTCCGTTTCGTTTCTCATGCACTGATTCGCTCGCTGAACAGCCAATCAGAGTCTTTTACGGACAGCCTCCCGATTCAACATGTACGCGAAGGTGTCGGCACGGCCGAAGAGACAGAACGGTGCGGGACACCGATCTGAGTAGAGTGACAGGACGCTCCTTGACGGCCGGACATCTATCGACGGCCGAAATGTGCTCGGTGTGTCCGGGCCTTTAAGTGCGTTTCGTTCATTTAAACGTTCACGAGAAGCCAAAGCAAAGCCACTGATAAATGCACCAAGACCAGGGTTTCGTAGAGAAGAGATGTTAATATATAAGTGTGTGTGTGTGTGTGTGTGTGTGTGTGTGTGTGTGTGTGTGTGTGTGTGTGTGTGTGTGTGTGTGTGTGTGTGTGTGTGTGCAGATCATCTCTCAGAGGAAGCTGTGCAAAGCCCTGCTCAGGCCCGGAGGCACGGTGGGGAAAGCCATCATCACGGTGAGTGTGTTCTGTCTCTGCAGTCTGAGACGTGAAGCCTCCGTCAGCTGTTTGAGTCTCGGCTGAGTTCCCAGCTGGAACTTCCCTCTCCATGTCTCCTCACCTCGGGGGACGCAGGACACTTCAGAGGGTCTCAATTTTGAAAGGATTTCCGACGCGGCGAATCAGAGCTTCTAATTCCCTGACGGGTCGAGCGGCCCGACCGAGCGAGCAGGCAGAGGCAGAACGTCCAAGATACATTGCGCACACACACATGACACGGGGGGGGGGACGACGACGACGACACAGTGCACCAGGTGCACACCATCGGCAGCAGACATGGGGGAAGGGATATATGGGCCCAGAACCAGGACACAGAGACAGACGAACTAGGTACATACATGATGTTCCCTGCTTCCTGTGCAATGTTTTAGTGCTAACGGAGGCCGAGACCTATGGGCCCAGAGATCACCTCCGTTCCACTGACTTTTTCAGATATTTTCTATTTTGTTTGTTTCTTAACTTTTTCCTTTTCCCCTCCGCTTCCTTTTTTAACCTGTTGAACCCCACCCGCCCCCGGGCAGAACAACGCATCATTAGCAGGAAACAGCGTCTGAGGGCGTCTTAATATTTAATAAACTATGAATGTTTTATATCCATGTAACGGGAAGAAACTCAGCTAACTGATCAAAGCTAACGCAGAGCCTCGAGATTAGCATTACTGCACAGAAACTCACTCATAACACCTTATTACGTATCGTCCGACGCATCGATTGGCATCGTGAGAAGACACAGAATCGATCGCTACCTACATTATCCCCATGATAAGAACTCGCGACTTTAGAAACAGAAACAGACATCGAAACATGTGGCCCCAGGTAGCTAAAACGGCAAACATCGGCCGCGTCGGCTTTTTCCAACGCAAGGGGGCGGGACCTTAGCGTACATCTTGAACTTTCCGGGATGTCCATAGGCTTCTATAGAGCTCCCTAAACGTATGTTGAAGACGACTTGAGAGACGACCCGCAGATCCATTCTCACAGCGTTTATCAACCTTTTTCTAACTCGATATCAAGCCACACTTAATGTTTTTACTTCTTTATTTTAGTTGAATAATGTAGGACTTTAGTTGCTGTCAGTTATGGGGAGAGTCGGGGCTCAGGAAACTGAAGTCTGTATTGTTTCATCGTTTTTTTCGTTCTAATGTTGTATTATTTTCTATTTTCTATTTTCTAAACCACACTCTGTTATTTACTCAACAATAACACACAATTATCCTTGTGTTGATTTATTTGTTTGATTAATAAACACAAGTTGGACCGAGGGTCGGAGCAGCTCCTTTGCTTTACAGAATATTACGGAGCGTCCACACTGCAGCTTCAAAGACATCGTGGAGCTGGGCGTGTCTGGAGCTTGGGGATTTTATTCAAGCAACACGACCAACAACCAATCACATGAATCTCCCGCCCCCGACATACAAAGCAAAAACCCCCGGGGATTTCATGGGAGCAATATATATATATATATAAACTCCCCAAACAGGCAAAAATCTACCAGTTCCCCCACTGCCTCTGCCACCTCCCTCCATGCTGGTTCCTCCGGTTTGTGTCCCGGTAGGTGAAGAGGGTCTGGTCATACACAACCGGGTGATTGCTACGGCGATAGTTAGTTTCTCCTCCGACTTTTTTTGAAATATAGAAATGAACGGCGGGATATCTCTCCCAGCTTAGACGCGGTTTGATTGGCTACGGCTTCAGCTGTCAGATTTTCAGAAACGGGATTTGATTGGCTGGCGCTGGCTACTCCGGCGTCTCCGGCGACAGAAGTTGAACATTGTTCAACTTCTGTCGCCTGAGACGGACCGCTCTGCTACCCACAATTCAGTTCGGCGAAAAAGCGAGGCTACGTGACGTCACCCCGTTGAAAGTGAACGGGCAGATTGGAGCTTTCGACGCTGTAGTGTGGACGGGCCGTTACACGCGGAGTAAGTATTCTCTCCGCCTCGCTTGACAAACCCCGTGATAGTCCTCAGGCTCTGTGATTGGATGTTTGAGTGTGCGCCGAGGGTTACGCCGAGCGTCGGACAGCACTTTGAAAATGGAATGGTGTAAATACAGCCTATCTACCGATTGGATCAAATATAAAAGTGAGCCGAATTAGTGTTGATACTGCAAGGAGACGTATTGTGTGAAAAGAAATGTAAGATGTTGTTTAATGGCTGATATATTTATGATCCACGTCACGTTTTCAGTTCCTCATCTTTGTCTTCTCATCAGGGCTCTAAATACAGAACTGCGGCAGATATGTAATATGTAATGCAGCCGAACCGTGTATTACAATGCCGTTATGTGATGACTTTCAAAGAGAAAAGCAAGCACACTCGGAATAAGGTATTATTATTATGTTTTAAATGTTTTGGGTCTGTTTCCGGTATTTGTTAATGACGATGTGCTCTGAGATGTGAGCCTGGAATTGCACAGGGGAAAATAACGTATCTTTAGATGCGGATTTTGTTAAACTAATATGTTTGCGCTGTGGACCAACACTATACATTGACGGGGAAGGGGGTAGCAATAAAGATAACACCATTAAACAGTTACACAACATAACAGAAATAATATCGATAGCAGCGTCCCTAGCAACCACCTTGGTAACAATGAAAACGTCGCGATTTCCTGAAGTAATCTTCGTAATAACTAGCAAACTAAAGATCATGTGCATCCACTGCACACATAATCTGAAATAACAACTCGTATTTCTCGCATCAAATGACATCAAAACGCATTCTAAAGCCAAACTAACTTTAAAATAGGCACTTTACACCCAGAATAAAACGAAGTTCGGCCATGTTTATTTTTTCTGCAGGGAGAAAGTTGAAGATCACGTGACGTCAAACAGAGCACATGGTGTAGTCCAAACGATAGATCACGTGACGTCAAACAGAGCACATGGTGTAGTCCAAACGATAGATCACGTGACGTAGGAGCCATTGGAATGAATGGGGAAATAAACCGTAGGGATCTTACAACTTCAGAGGCGTTTTTGTAGAAATACTACGTCCTACGCTGTGGACCAACGTAGTTACTATGGAACATTAGAATATTATTGTTGACATGATGTTGGTGTCCTTGCTTGCTAATGAGAGTAATAACGTGTGTGTGTGTGTGTGTGTGTGTGTGTGTGTGTTGCAGATCACAGCAGAAGAGTTGGCGGGGAACGATGACTACATCGAGCTCTCGTTCAGCGCCAGGAAACTGGACGACAAGGTAACAGCTGTGTGTGTGTGTGTGTGTGTGTGTGTGAGTGTGTGTTACTGACATTGTGGGGACTCATGTGCCTTTCGGGGACAGGATTAAGGTCCTCATTATGTCAATAGTCACATTGCCGGGTGAAACCCCTTGACTGCCTCACAGTGTTCTGATGTTGTTAATGTTTCTCCGATCTGTAAGCTAGAGGTGAACTGGCTTTTAGTGCGGATGAGCTTCTCTCCATGCTTGACTCCACATGTATCCTGATACTGCCTTTTAGTCTTAGACGCACCAAAGCTCTCTCACAGCCGTGGCTCAATGACTGTACAGGCGTGCAGAGAGAAAAAGGATAAACTCCATGTCTCCCTAGAGATCCTTCGTGCTTGCCTTTCCGACGGCCAGACGGCAGCCAGAGCACATTTCTCTGTTCATCTCCAAACACAGCCAGAAACCTCAGGTTCTTCTTACTGTCCTCGACTCGATCATTAATCCTGCGATGCTTCGTTGGTCGTGCCATCGACTACTCTCTGCGATAAGTTTCTGACATCTGCTCTTAGAATAGCCCACACGTGTGCTACCCCAGTTCCTGCTCCTTTTCTGTGCCCTGCTGTCCTCGACCACTTTGAGCCCGGATCCCTCTCTTCTCTCTCGGATGTAGTCGAGCACCTGCGGCCGACAGACTGCACCTCAGACAGCATTCCCTCTCGCCTTCTCAGAGACGTTTTCTAATCAGTTGGAGCGAGTGTTTTATTAGTCATAAGCACCTCTCTTAGCTCAGGATGTGTCCCGGCTGCCTTCGAACACGCCGTGGTCAAGCCACTGCTAAAAAAGAAAAATCTCGACCCCTCCATTCCCGCACATTTCAGGCCCATCTCCCAGATACCCTTTTTATCCAAAGCCCTGGAGCGAGTAGTCTACGCCCAGCTGCAGCCTTTTTTAATCTCACATGGCCAGAGCGTTAAGGTCTGCCGAGCAGCTGCTGCTGGGAGTGCCTAAAACCAGGCTGAAAGCCCGAGGGCATCGAGCCTTCGCAGCGGCTGGCCCCAGGCTCTGGAACTCTGCCCTCCACGTGCGGTCGGCCCGGACCCTGGGGGTTTAAATCAAAACTAACAACTCACTCCTTCACCTGGCCTTCTAATCAAAGCAGAGCACGACTCACGACACGTCCCTGTGTTTGATTTTTATATTTGCTGTTATTTATTATCTGCATGTGCAGCACTTCGGCTCGCCCGAACATCGTTTTTAAATGTGCTATAGAAATAACATTTGATTTGATTTGATTTGAAAGTGGAGCTAGGGTTAGTAAATGTAATCCACGTCCTCTCAAGTGACAGAAACAGGACTGTGTGTGTACATGTGTGTGTGTGTGTGTGTGTGTGTGTGTGTGTGGTATCTGTAACTCGGAGAAGCAACAAACCCTCTGACAGTTTCTCATTTAAACTGAAGATACGTGACGTTTCAAGGCTCCAGGTTTATCTCCTGCGGCACCATTATAAATGTCGACAGCCTGTCTGATGATCCATTCAGTTATTGAAGCGCAGAAAACAAGCAGATGCAAAACTTCTCAAACTTTTTCTTTTTCTTCCAGAAGCTTCTTGAGATGTGAGAGAAACGTTCGACGGGAACCTCCTGCTGGTGTAGATACATGTCTGATCCTGGGAAAGGCAGCCACCTGCTTCCCAGAACAAGCACTCTCCACCTGTTCGCTTTCTAATCAGATATGGTGTGTGTGTGTGTGTGTGTGTGTGTGTGTGTGTGTGTGTGTGTGTGTGTGTGTGTGTGTGCAGGATTTCTTCACTAAGTCCGACCCGTTCCTGGAGATTTACCGGGTGAACGATGACGCCACGATGCAACTCGTCTACAGAACGGAGGTACGCTTCTTCACACGACGTTTCACATTTCATTTAATGCCATTCCTTGCATAACGATCCTACTTTTAAGTTGTGGCTGTACTTTGGCCTTCGTGTTTGATTCCTATCCTTCATGGTCGACTTTAACATTTTGACTTTTTAGCTCGGTTTTATTTTTAATTTTGAGTTGTTTCTTCGGATGTAACGATATATCGAATATCGCGGTGAATAAATGTCTCAATACCGTCGGGAGACTGACAACATGGCAGCAAGTAGGACAACATGAACATGAACAACAGATAACACAAAAGGACATGGTATTTACAGGGCTACATGCACACACCTAGAGACATGGACACGTACCAACAGTATGTCTATATCTCTGTCAATACGCCTCACCTTCTTGGCAACAACTGTATTGTTTTTGAAGTGGTGGAGAGACGATGCACAGTTTGACCCACTGCTGTCACCCATGGCATATCTCTCTGTCGCAGCAACATCAGTACCAAGCAAGAGAGTTGTTTCCACAGCAGGGGGTTTTGTAAACGCCGAAACATCCCAGCTTCTACCTGGAAATGTGGACGTGCTCATATCCCTGAAAGATAACCTTGATGACGCTGAGCGAGAGAGTTAGAGTCGAGTTACTTGAAAAACTAAAGTGAAACTTGATTTATTCTATTGCAGGGTCTGATTATTATATTGTTGATACTTTAAAGTACTACTATCGACTAAAATGCTGTACAAATCAGATTTATTATTTAATGAAGGGAAAAAAATCTAATCTAATCAAATTTTTTTTCTTTATTTTCGATTCGCATATATCGTACAGGGACTTTTTACGATTATCGTACCGTGAGTTTTTATCGCGATATACCGTGAGTTTTTATCGTATACGTACGTGAGTTGTTGGTATCGTTACATCCCTAGTTGTTTCTATTTTCTATTTGTTTGCATTCTGTGCTCTTTTGTCCTTGATGAACATTTAGGATCAATAAAGTACATCTCATCTTATTGATCTTTGACACACAAGACAACAAGAGGAGACCTAGCTTACATGAGCTGTTAGCTGCTACTAATTCACATTAGCTGTTAGCTGCTACTAATTCACATTAGCTGTTAGCTGCTACTAATGAACGTTAGCTGTAATGAATGAACGTTAGCTGATATAACTTTATTTGTTATTACAACTAGCTTGCTTGCATATTTAGTTGTCCTTTCTTAGTTAGCTGTTTATTGTTAATGTTCAACCCGGTCTCACAGCATTTCGTGTTATAATCACGAAATGGATCTATTGATTCGTGTTCACAAACAACATGTTGCCATTGTTTCCGTGTCACACAGAACGATTTGAAAAGCAAAGTAAATAATAAAACATGAGAAGGAAAAAAAGATGACAAAAATACAGATTTCAGTATTTCAGTATTCTGAGGCTCTGAGCCATTTCCTCTCCTCGCGGACGGCAGAAAAGTCCGACATGATACTATTTCTCCCCTCGTCTCCCTCTCCCCTTGTCTCCCTCTCCCCTCGTCTCCCTCTCCCCACGTCTCCCTCTCCCCTCGTCTCCCTCTCCCCTCGTCTCCCTCTCCCCACGTCTCCCTCTCCCCACATCTCCCTCTCCCCTCGTCTCCCTCTCCCCTCGTCTCCCTCTCCCCTCGTCTCCCTCTCCCCACGTCTCCCTCTCCCCACGTCTCCCTCTCCCTCGTCTCCCTCTCCCCTCGTCTCCCTCTCCCCTCGTCTCCCTCTCCCCACGTCTCCCTCTCTTCACGTCTCCCTCTCCCCATGTCTCCCTCTCCCCACATCTCCCTCTCCCCTCGTCTCCCTCTCCCCTCGTCTC